>JAMPIV010022047.1:0-85491 GCA_024509875.1 Oreohelix idahoensis
GCTCCGCACAAAAAGAGAATTAGAAAGAGAACGCAAACAGCTTGTGTAGCGGTGCTAGCTGATCTACATTCGCTAAAAAAGCAACTACAATAATACCGTCACTAATTACCGCATACACATCAAACCCTTAGCATAGCCTGATCCCAGAAACAGATAAGTGAGGCCAAAGATAACACACGCAAAAAAAAACAGACACGCGTAAAATACTCACACAAAACAAACTTGCACTAGCTGCTAGCGGGAAGCACAAGCAAATGCATGAACTACGTGCTGATTCAAGTAAGAAAGCTGATGCAGAAAACGAAACAACAGATGTAAACTAAAGGCATAGCTTAGAACAATAACCGTATTACAGTAACCAGGCACATGGCAGAACAGTAACAAAACAAAGCAGCTGCACGATAAACACTTTTGCTGACATGACAAACTACCCCAGTCCCTAACACTAAAGTAGTCAACCCCCATCTGCTTTCACCCCATGGTCAGCAGAACCATTGAGCATTCGACTAAAAAAGCTACTCAAGTACTAAAATCGTATCGTTAAATCCCTGTCACTCCTAACAGCTAAGATGGGCATGGACATGAACAAAAATAAAAAAAAAGAATTAACTAGGTTAAAGATGCGATACCACATCAAGCTTACATTCACCCCGAATACTAATGCCTGTGAGAAAGTCTCAGCTGCTATACAAAGATGACTATAATGGACTTCAAGCCCTCGATAGCTACGCTAGCTACGAAAAGACCGTGCATCGAATACACGTTTCCTTAGACTCATAGGAGTAATTTAAAAGCAAGAACAAAAAGAACCAGAGTAGAAGAAAGAAGACTCACAACTCCCCCCAAGAAAAATATATGAAAAAAACCGCGACTCTTAAAAGAAAAAAAAAGCATAGCTAACGAAAAGCTCTCAGCCAAGACACAAACATGAAGAGAACTCGTGAAAGCTCCTCTCTCGTGAATCCATTTGACGCAATAAATGCTTGTAAAGCAAGAATGGCTGAACAAAAAAAAGTTTTGTGTGATGCCATGACACCTTGAACCGCACCTAGACACGAGATATAAAGCAATGACACCAATTCCGTCAACTAAAATAAACAGAGACCAACGTTGACACTTGTGACCGTAGCGAATTCCGGGGAGACCTAATTGGCAAAAAAAAAATGGCAAATGTGATAAACATACAATAATATCCCCCGACTATAAAATGCAATGCGACCAGCCCGCTACCCCAATAAACTAATAGAAGCAAAACTGGAACCAAAAATACCATAGGTAAGTCTCTAATTCAATATAATTCATTCCCAGGTTACTCCGGCATGTATTCATAGTTACAAAAACTATAAAAAAAACATAAATTAACTAAAAATAAAAAATATACATCATAAATCATTACAAAAGAGTCTAGGCGAGCTACCTTCTAATTTGGAAATAGCTAAAATATCTTAATCTTACCTACAATTGTTATATTCCATAGAAATATAAATAGAATTAGACCATCAAAACATTTAAAAACAATGAAAATAAATATCAATAAAAGCGAAAGCAAATAACACACAATAGCAAGTAAATATATAAAATAACCTCCCCAAATTTGCCCCCCTATAATTACCAAGGGGGGAAATGAAAAGTCTTTTTTTAAACTAAACAAAAAACCCAAAAACAAACATTGTTGGTTTAAACGCAATATAAATCAACAGTTAAAATTTAATATCCAATAAATTTGAAAACAAAAGTGGGGGGTTGGGGGGTTTTTTTAACAATAAAAAAGTAGTAAGTTTAAGAATATACCCCGACTCCGACCCCATTATATAAATTTAAAGTGGTTGGGGGACCTGTAAACACTACACGGGGACTCAAAAACCCATGCCAACACACAAGAAAACCCAAATAGAGCAATATAATGCATAACAAATTATAGATAAATAGTAGAATTATAGCCAATAATATAAAATATATTACTTATACCTTACATACCCCCAATTAATATTTATTTAATTTAATATACCATTTAAACTATTTTTAATACTTCACATATATTTAATTTATTGGGGGAAAAAAATCAAAACCCCCCCGATTCAAAATTAAATCCCCACCCCAACATAAAAATAAAAATATCTAATTGTCAAAATGGGAAAATTAGTACCCCAAACAACGTTAATAAACAAAAAAAAAACCGCACAAGGCTAAAACAAAAGACAACCAGGCCAAAAAATAGGACCCCTCACGCTAACCAAGACCAACAAAAAACACTAAACCCCCGCACAACCCACCCACCTCCCCCAGTGACCCCAACCCACACGACCACAGTGGTACCACCCTCAAGTACACACTCCCCACCCATTTACACCCACTACCCTAACATAAAACCCAACCTCCCCGTCCCCCCACCACAAACCCACCATCCACCTCTTTTAAAAAACCACAAAAAACAACCCAAAACCCCCCTGTTCGGGGGGGGGGGGGAACGAAACCAACAACATAACATACCCAAACCCACCATTAACCACAAACTCCCTATAAACCCCCAACTATACCTACATAACACCCACTTTTCCAATAACATTACCAATGCTATACAGGGGGACGGGGGGGGGGGGGGGGGGGGGGGGGGGGCCCAAAAACCATTCCTTATAATCGAAAATCCATCCCCATAGACTTTTTTTTATGGGCCGTATAAATTATTTTACTTTTTTTACTTTTCAAAACTTTTGCTATTATTATAGTCTTGGGGCTTGATGGCCCCTAGAACAACCAATTATCAAATGGATCGCTACCCAACCTATAATCTCAACCAGACTAACACAAATAATAAAGCATAACCACACCCTATTAACAAACAATCCCCCATAACCACACTCCTAACAACCCTGGGAAACTACTCCCCGTAACATACACCCTACTGGGGCAAATACAGACCTCAAGCACCCCAACCAAAACCTCTTAAAAAAACCCAGTCCCAATGGCTTTTATAAGCCACTTAGCCCCCCCTCCCTCGTAGAGGCCATAATATAACCACAACTATTGACAAACCCAACCCTAACCGAATCGTGGTAGCCAACACCCCTTAACCCTTTACCTCATATAAGGAAACTGACTCTGAGGGTGTGTGTCAAAACCCCCCAAAACAAAAAGAAAAATTACAACCTAATAAAAAGCCCCCCAAAAAAACCCCACGAACTCCTGGCATTTTTTTTTTTTTTTTTTTTATTTAAAAACTTTTTTTTTTTATTTTTTCTTTTTTTTTTTTTTTTCAATTTCGATTACAATTTTTACACCATACCCGTTACCATACCCCTTTGTTCACAAGTAACAAACTCGATTTTTTCGACGGGAATCCCCCCCACCCCCCAATTAAGACCCAAAAGAATTTGAATAACCCCCGAAAAACCTAAACCATACGATAAGAAAAAGCTCCATATTATCAGAGAGAGGACAGTAAAAGCAAAGACTCCCACACCTACTAACTACAAAGCGAGCATAGCCTAACCGAAGGGGATAAATTCAGCGACGTTCCCATGGCATCCTATTCTTCCCAACCCACCAAAACAACATCTAACCACAACTGTCAGGGAAACATACATTTAATTGGCGGTTTTTTTTTTTTTTTTTTTTTTTTTTTTTTTTTTTTTTTTTTTTTCTTCTTTTGATTTTTTTTTTTTATATTTTTCTTTTTTTTTTTTTTTTTTTTTTTTTTTTTTTTGAGCCAGTATCAAATCAATGCATATAGCCATAGCTCTTCACATCCTAGGCACTGAGTTACAGAAATGCCCCTGGACAAACGATTATAAACCTGATAAACGCTACTGCCTAAGCGGGGGGGGGGCATCGAGAGCGATTCTTACAAACGATGGTCAATCAAAAAAAACATATCACCGGAACCTAATCAAAAAACATTCCTTACTATCACTTACAAAACCAATCATATACAAAACCTATTCCGCTAAAGAGGCCTATAATACACCTCAAGTAAGATTATAAACATAACTACCAAACCCAGCTAGAGATTTGTAATCAAAGTAATGAGTGGTGTCACCTAGAACAAAAAAAATATATCAATAACACGCAATATAACAACTAAACATACGCCAACTAAAAAAAATACAAATTAAAAAACAAAAACTGAAAATCCCATAGTAATCAAAAAACCCAAAACCTATAAAATGAAGCACAAAAAACTCCCAGAAAACACAAAAAAAAAAAAAATACACATTAAGCTTCACGTAAAAAAACGCTTAAATGGTGGACACAAAACTAAATCCAAAAAAAAATCAAAGACAACACGAACAATGACCCCCTTCCCTGAAAGTAAAAAGAAAAAACTCGAAATACGAAGAGTGACGGTTTAACTTTTAACTTTACACAAACAAAAAAATAAAAACCGTTGACGACCTACACAGTTACCAAAAAAATCATACTTGATGCTTCCAGTATAACCAAAAAACCACCAACATGCAAAACATAAGAACAACCATAAACTTTCCAAAACAAAAGTCAACACACCAAACACGATGTCGTCAAAAAACCAGGCAAACACCAAAAATAAAAAAAAAAAAAAAAAAAACTCACGACACTTCGGGGAAGGCATAAGCTAGCGAGGATCTGAGCAACTGGTCACCCTACCTTTCTATATTAATAATAAAAAACAACTGATTTTCTTCATTAAAAAAAAATCCTCAGAATTCCCAACAGCTAACTGACCAAAAAATTGTGCTCTCTATCTGGGGGGCTAAATCCTTTGGCTTTTTATTAAAACCTGTGCGCAGGCCCCCCCCCACCCTGGAACAGAGAGATGGTTTAAATTAAGATGCACCATGGGGAACTTTAACGGAATAGAATACTTCATAAATAATAATATAATTATTAATTCGAAAGACTCTTACATCAAGCCGAGAATATACATTAGAGAACACTCTAACCGATAGGATGATAATCTCGTTCCCACCCCTGTACTACGATTTACCCCACACAGGCCTGAAAGAAATACCTCGAGACTAACCCCCGCCGGAGACCATGCAAATGCTGACATCCACAAAGTGTAAAGGGATACAGTCTTTTTTGGGGACTTTATTATCTTGAATGGAAGGCACAATGGGTGCGGAAAATTTCTTGGGTCGGCTACTTTGCAACGACAGAAGTAACCGCTAAAGACAGCCGGCTATAAGACTGCCACTTTTCCCCCGGGTTAACTAATGTAGTGGACGAATGGCAATCAAGGTATCAATGCACGGGGGGTCCTATAATTTAAATGAACTTAACGAAATGAAACTATCAAAATAATGCATGGTTGTTTCCCCCCCACCATCAGCAAGCGAGCGAAATGGAAGTTTCCAGTATATTACATATTGTGTGATGAAAAAAAAAATGAACGAACCAAAAAAAAAAAAAAAAGAGGGAAGGGGCTTCTTCATGCTGGGGATGAATTGAGCTGAACAGGAACAGTTGGTGTGCGTTGTATCAGAGTGTTACAGCGCCATATTTTATATTTTGCGGCCTTTTTAAATATTTTTTAATTATTTTAATTAAAAAAAAAAAATTTTATTTGGGACAAAAATAAAAAATTAAAAAAAAAAAACAAATTCGATCCCTATTATAATACAGCAAAAAATAATATTTAAGCAAAATAAAAAAAAAATTCTCTAGTCATTTCAAGCAACGAAACCTAAGAACACAAACCCCGTTTCGCTGAACACATTACCAAGTCAACACGGCTATCTGTCGCGTCCTATAGCAGGCTGTTAGACTGGTTCAGTGCCATGCTTATCTGTTATGACAGTGTTTCCCAAAGCGTGGTACATGTACCCCTTTCGGTCCATGAAAGGGGTTAAGGGGTACACCACAGAACGTTGAATTTTACTTTGTCAAACTTTTTTGTTTTTGTGGCAGAAAACACTACAATACAATTTAATGTGTGATAACGGTGTGCTATAAAAATACACATCATTTTCCTTTGTGTTGCTTACGTACCTTGCAGCCAATATTGCAGCGTGTCCCCCATGTACGACTTACCTATCCAGCTGTAAATTGGTACTTGATTCTGCTCTTGAGTTAGGGAGGGCAAAGACAACGAGGAGGGAAACTGGTCACCCCACATCGTAAAGCTGAGACATAATATGTGGTCTCTAACACTTTACTCCTCTATGGCAGAGTCTGCTATAGGACTACCTTTACCGTTACAAAATCCCAATGGAAAGTAGAAACTGCATTTTTTTTTTCTTTTGGTAGCATTTCTTCTTCTTTCTTCATTTATCCATAGCCGTCGACCGTCAAAGCAGTCAGTAGCCATCACGCCTGGTGGCGTCTTGTAGGGCAGCAATAAATTGATTCCACTTCGTTCGGTCGGCCATTTCTTTAAAACCTTGTTATTGATTTAATCATTTTGAATTTACTGCATGTGTGTCTCAGTCAATTTACTAAATACACTCTAAACAGAGCTATACCATAATAATAAGAATTCCACTGAGTAAATCGGGGTGGGGGCTTGAACGAGCTGAAATTAATATTGCTTAATTCTTCATAAAATGCGGCGGACCGTATAAGTTAACAATTGCCCTGCCAATGCAGCATTGTTGTTGACTTCGAAAATATCTTATGAATACCCCATTGAGATAGAAGCATCATTGTCCTTCTATCTACAACTCTGCCAAGAGTAATCTTGTGCGAAGGTAGACACCCAATGAAGGCCCTTATTAGATACTCTTGAGTTTTGGCCACTGTTGGACCACTAATGCAAAGCAGGGGAGGCAATTTCGTGACAGTGAAGTGCATCGTGTTTGAGGAACAAGTGAAGTAAAATGCAACGTGTTAGAGGAACACGTGAAGTGAAATGCATCGTGTTAGAGGAACATGTGAAGTGTGCCGTGTTAGAGGAACAAGTGAAGTGCACTGTGTTAGAGGACTAAGTGAAGTGTGGCGGGTTAGAGGAACAAGTGAAGTGCATTGTGTTAGAGGAACAAGTGAAGTGTGCCGAGTTAGGGGAACAAGTGAAGTGTGCCGTGTTAGAGGAACAAGTGAAGTGTGCCGTGTTAGAGTAACAAGTGAAGTGTGGCGCGTTATAGGAACAAGTGAAGTGTGCCGTGTTAGAGTAACAAGTGAAGTGTGCCGTGTTAGAGTAACAAGTGAAGTGTGCTGTGTTAGAGTAACAAGTGAAGTGTGCCGTGTTAGAGGAACAAGTGAAGTGCGCCGTGTTAAAGGACAAGTGAAGTGCACCTTCCGGCAAAGCGATGAGATCCAGGTAACAATGTGCTCTTATCAGATCGGCTTATCCAGTGCCAGGGTAACAAAACCATGAGCAGAAAACCCGGCCTGAAAGATCTAGAGGTATTATTGTCAACATGAATGTACAAGATCCATTATGAAAATATTCTTCCTAACTCAGAGAAAGATCGTCTTGATCCAGATGATGGACGCAATTTGTTGAAACATCGTGATCCCAATTTTATTTTGCGTTCCTGGCTGAGCATGGAGCTACTACTGAAGCTGGTCCATTTGCAGGAAGCCAACGTCAAGCATCCACATGCTCTTGCAGACGTGGTTTCTGTAGTAATTAGCTTCACAAGACGAGGCTGCTAGTCGAGTGGTCAACCTCATATTTCTCGCCTCGTGCAACAAGCCTGAGGGCGCAATAGTCGTTTTCTTTCGATGTATCTTCTGAGAGCCCCCGTGAACTAAAAAGGTCATTGAAATCACTCGCAGTAAAATCAATTTGACCAGAATTAATCAACAGAGAAAACCAGCTGTTGAAGCAGAAGTATAAATACCATATGCTGCTCATTAAGGTACATGTTAACAACATGCCATTCTGTCAGCACAATTATCAACTTTGTCGGTGTCGAAAATCAAAATATAACAATAAACTGAGTTAAAATATTAGAAGCATCCCACATGAATACAACACGCTTAGACAAAACAAGACAAAACAATTTAGAAGCAGAGCTTCGCATTTTCAAATACAGCAACACCATGTGACAGGCAGAAATAAAAAGCCACTCCACAACTACTCCACCTCATCATCATTAACTTTTATCTCCCACAGGAGCACGGTCCGTCAACAAATGCACGTCAAGCCTTCTTGACACGTGATTTCTGTTCATGGTCTTTCAATGTCTCCTTTTTTTTTCCCTTCCCGGCATCCCCTTTTGATGTTGTTGTTTTGTTAATACCCGACGACGGCTCTTCAAATTGTTTCGATTTTTTTTTCCGCCTACAACAGCCTACGTGAAATAAATGTTTCGGTTCTGCTATGTTGAAGTTATCGTTTTAACAATCTTTTCTAATAGTTTTCGTACTATAACACGCTCAGACGTCAACTTGTTGTGACGGCTTATGCTCCACCGGAAAAGGGGGGGGGGGGGGGGGGGAATAAATGAAACTGCAAAGACTATAGTATTATCACCTTTGTTACATTTATTATCATTGGTCTAAAATTTTTATATAGTCGTTGCGTGTCTTGCGTTTAACAATGCTCTACAGAAACGCTTAAACTGGTCAGGTGTACTTTGATGATAAGGTAGTGTTGTGCGCACAAATTACGGTTGTTTATCTGCAAGACGTCTTTGGCCGAACTCATACTCCTTACTGAGTGGCTACTGAAAATATTTACCGAACTGTAACATATGCATCGAAGTATACTTGAACCACACTTTACTGTGCAGTCAGCCATCTTTTCGCAAAGAGCTACCGGCACAATTTTAAACGATTAGGTTGCCAGCCTCTTGCACAAACTCACATTAGTCGTCTCTTACGACACATGTGAGGAGGCAGGGCCCCTATTCTTTATGTGGCTCCTCGGAGCACCCCGGAGAACTACATGGGACCCCCTGCTACAGTCGGACCACACATCTTAGTATCGGACCACACATCTTAGTATCATTTGTTTTATTCCCAAGGTGGTCGCCGTAAACGAGAAAGTGTTAATCCATTAAGTATAATCCCCAATGTCAACTCTCATCAGCTGTCATAAGAAGACGAACGAACGTTCCTGCTACTGCCCCATTCTAAAATGGATCAGAGAATTTGCACATGCGCGTGCCTTGTGTCTTTCTCAGTTTTCCGTCCAGCCATAAACTGGGGTTAAAAAGAATCAAAATCTTCCCGGAAATAATCATACAATTATGACCTTTGTGTCTTTTCCTAAACGGCTAGTAATGATTTTCCGGGCCTACGTGTGTCTACGCGGTCCGCCTACTTCTATTACATATAGCAAAGTCGAATATTAAATTTCACAAAGAATGTATTACCGAAGAAGATGACAAGGTATTGAAAGATAAATATTTTTTTTACATTCACGTTTTTTGTGTTAAGAATTTTCTCACGCCTTACAAAAGCGGGATGACGCTATGGGTCACTGACCAAGTATAATAGATTATGCATATACTGAATGTTATGTTAGCACATTAAAAAAGGGCATGAATATTTATAACGCTGAACATACATTACCGAAATGAGGTTAACAGAACATAACAGTGAGAGTTGAGAGTTGTGGTAGTGAGTATAACGGAATAAAACAACTTATGTTCTCAGTGAAAATCTATTAAACCAGAAGAAAGAAATGAATAAGATGCAGAAAGATAAGAGAAAGAGGACAAATAGGAGGTGAGGCTCACGAATAAGAAGAGGGCATGAGGAGGAAATATAAGAAGAGGAAGTTATGGAGGAGGATGAAGATGGGTATTCGAATAAAGGAGGAAGACGACGGGGAGTATTGGAATAAAGGAAGAGCAGGAAGAGGATTAACAAGAAAGAGGATGAGGAAGTAAAGGAGTAACAGTATAAAGCAGGAGGAAGAAGAGGAGTAATAAGATAACGGAGGACGAAGAAGAGAAATATTAGAACAAAGGAGGAAGAAGAAGTGAAGTAACAGTATAGAGGAATAAGTGGGGTAACAGTATAGAGGAATAAGTGGGGTAACAGTATAGAAGAATAAGTGGGGTAACAGTATAGAGGAGTAAATGGGGTAACAGTATAGAGGAATAAGTGGGGTAACAGTATAGAGGAGTAAGTGGGGTAACAGTATAGAGGAATAAGTGGGGTAACAGTATAGAGGAGTAAGTGGGGTAACAGTATAGAGGAATAAGTGGGGTAACAGTATAGAGGAGTAAGTGGGGTAACAGTATAGAGGAGTAAGTGGGGTAACAGTATAGAGGAATAAGTGGGGTAACAAGATACAAGAAGAGGAAAGGGAGGATTAACAGAACAAGAGAAGACGGAGACAATGAAGAGTAGAGGAAATATGGACTAAGTGGCACAGACAGAAGAAGAATAGATGGAAGAAGAAGGTGTGAGATGATTGTTAATTCAGAATTAGAGGTAACGCTATTAGGTCAAGTGGTGTTATTTATATATTAACGTCATTGGTGGAAAGTTGATTTTAGAAGCACGCTGATATAGCTTACTTGTCAAAAACATATTTAATCCGTAATCTAAGAAATCCTTTGTAATCCGTATTCTTTCTTTGTTTTGAATTATGTTAGGGAATCCTTAGCACATTGCATCCTTTTGAACTCTTAAAGGGCGTGGTGTTTTCCCATGTTTGATGCAAGTAATGTTATGTAGCTTTGAGTTGTCTTTTAGTTTTAAAATGTTATGGTTAATTCTTTCCCATGTTTTGTTTTGGTTTGTCTCGTTTATTTGTTTGTGTGGTTTTTTAATGGCAATGTCACATAGCTGTGATGGAAACTGAATGAAAATTAATAAAATAGAAAATTAGAGATAACACAAACCATAAACGTAATTCAAATACACCGGTCCCGAAAACTAGCCTTCCGTCTTGAGTACCTGGAAAATGTGCCCTGGATACTTGGCCTCCAGTCTTTTAAGAGTTCAGGAATCCTGAGCAATTTGCATCCATTTTTTTAGGACTCCTTATCGATTTATGAGAGTCTGATTGACTAAGCAGTTAGGGACTTTCCTCTGGCAGACCAGTTACCGTGATCGAAACCTGGTTGCATCATGCTCCAGTCTACACAGCTGTAAATGGGTACCTGACTCTGCTCCTGTTAGTGAATGCAAAAACAGCGAGGAAGGGAACTGATTAAAACACCTCATAAAAAAGCTGGACCTAGTAATGCGAAGTCTCTAACACTTCACTCCCCTACGGCAGTATGAGACTACCTTTTATTAGAGCCATTTATATCATTACCATTTCCCTTTTCGCTCCATATGCAAGATGGAACTATCACTGCATTCATATCAGGACAGCCTCTTAGCATAACCTATCTCGTGTCTTCTCTATTTTAGCCTCTTAACATAACCTATCTCGTGTCTTCTCTATTTTAGCCTCTTAACATAACCTATCTCGTGTCTTCTCTATTTTAGCCTCTTAACATAACCCTTCTCGTGTCTTCTCCTCTATTTTAGCCCCTTAACATAACCCTTCTCGTGTCTTCTCCTCTATTTTAACCTCTTAACATAACCCTTCTCGTGTCTTCTCCTCTATTTTAGTCCCTTAACCATAACCCTTCTCGTGTCTTTTCCTCTGTTTTAGCCTCTTAACATAACCTATCTCGTGTTTTCTCCTCTGTTTTAGCCTCTGAACAGAAGCCTCGTTATTAAGTCTCGCCTCGCTATATTTCAACTTAGCACTGTTACACTGTACACACGAATATTTCAACTTTGAACTGTTACACTGTACACACGATGAAAGAGTGTTGTCACTGATTTTCCATAATAAAGCAATGATCAATTTTAGGACGCAGGTAGATTCAGCTCATGCCTGTTGTACATTACGCACGGGGCCTGGCAAAAGTGAATACTAAACCTCGTCAATCTAGGACAGCCTCTGGGTGATACGTGATCAGAATTACCGTAAACGCTCTTCTGGTTCTACCGGCTGTTTTCGATATATACTTTATTGCGTTGTCTTGGGAATCTGTTTTCTTTTTGTTTCAAATAATTGTTCAAGCACTGCTTTACTGCACTTAATAATTGTGTAGCATGTAGAATTTATTGTCTTCAAAATTTGCTGCGACCTCTTGTGTGTATTATCTTGTTTACAATTGTTTATGTGTCTACGTGAATACATTTATGTGTCTACGTGAATACATTTGTGTGTCTACGTGAATACATTTATGTGTCCCCACTTCATGGTTTCACTTAACACCAGAAACCATTTAACCTTCTTTGTTATGCGCTCTCAACGCAAGTTTTTCTAGCGTGTATAACACGTTTAACACATTGTCTTTGTCCTCCTTGTCGTAGATTTGGGATAGGGGAATTAAGACATAGATTGGTCCCTTCTGGATAGATTAGAACAGGTGATAGCTCAGGAGAGGTAGCGTAAAGAAAAAAGCTTTTCACGAGTGAGATGGTGGAAAATAATAGATTTCTGTCCCTGAAATGGAGAAAAACCTCTCTCTTTCAGCCTATCTCTACAACAGATCTAGATGAGTTACAGTCTAATATAATATATATATTATATATATATATATATATATATATATATATATATATATATATATATATATATATATATATATATATATATATATATATATCCACTCACATACACACACACATAAGTGACAACAGTTAGACGCACAGACGTGAAAACTATAACAATGGAATATCGATATTTGGGAACGAGCTGACCGACACACTAGAATAAGTTTGTGTAAATTTTATTATCATAAGAATTTCACAACACAGTAAATAATTTTAGACTATCAAATCAATACAACAATACACATAAGTTAAAGAATTACTAACAGAATATTAGACTCATAGGTGTAATCCTTTCCCCCCTCTGTTTAGCCCACGATCCTGTTAGAAGAAAAGTGATAGCCCCCAAAGAGTCACAGATATATATACTATGGTCTAAGATTTCCCTCTATAGTTAAGAACAGAGTTGATATATTAATCTATTCTAAGAGGAGGAAAAGAAATAGATCCACAACTAGCATATAAGAAATACAAAGTGGGTGAAATTTGTTATACAATAACAGAGTCACTCATTCCTGCTCTCATTCTATTCATACAAGTGGCCACTGACAATCTTGCTACTTACAGACTGGATTTTTCCCTTTCTGGAACAATCTTTGGGACATACATACATACAGCAGCGCCCGTTATTTTTCGCCAAGAGAACCCCAGCTCCTCAAAAGACAGAATCAAATCCACTGTTCCGGGGAGCGTTCCCTTGGTTATTATTATTTGGATTACTGCTTATGTCACTAGGAAAAAATCAGTTCACGTAAGAGATGCCACACAGCTCACAGGGTCAGAATCTTGAGGTTTCCAGTACTTTAGGAAATGGCAGGTTGGTACTTCACTACGTATAAACAATTTGATTGTCACACCTCTTGATCAAAAACCCGTCGGAAATGTTATTGATTATAATATTTTCCGTCACAAGGGCTGAGTGTACTTGAGTTTATTAGGAAAAATTATAATCTGGCTCGATAGGCCTAGTTACTTCATTTAGTCTTAAAGTTCGTGAAAATGGGTACTCTGTTTCTTTCTGGATACAAACGCAATGCCAGACAGCTGGTAACTTGTAACCCCCACGTATTTAAAGACTTAAAATGTTTCTTCTGTGTTTTTATTCTCATATATTGATAAACCACTGGCTAGAAATTATAAGTTATTTTGCTATCCACCGTAACACGGTACTTAGAGAAAATATAAGTCATTTAATCGCTCTACATATAAATCTAGTAAAGATATAATAGGCGATTTACCCCTTAAATCACTCACAAATACTATCAATATATTTACCTCAACACAGCCTACTAAGACTATTTTCTCCAACGAAACTGAGAAATTCTACTTAAATAAAGTGATTTCTAGAACGCAGCTAGTAGTCTAGAGAACTGCGAGGCACTGGAATGAATTTGAGTCTGATTTCTAGAGTATATATATATATCTCTCTGCAACCAAAGAAAGATATTAGGTCTAAAACCCGAAAACGGACTCATTCTTCCAGATGTAGCACCTTCTTCCAGATTTACATATTTCCTATCTCATTCTACGAAATGAAAGGAATGAAGCCGAAACAGGCTAGCAAATCTTGCGGACAGTCTCTCTTTGATCTTGCGTAACATGATTTTCCAGACCGTGCAAGAGATTTCTGCTCGTCGAGAATTCACACTATTTCTGCCCTTCAGACTATGGCCTTAAACGAAATACACGCACGCTCGTCTTTCATCTCAAATCCCTTATATCACTTGTCTGGAACGAGTTAACACGATTCGATCTCTGGCGTTTAAAATTAACGTCAAACCGACTCGCGTTACTCATTACGTCTGCTCGTAAACCTACATCAGAGAAAATGCAATAAATGCTTGCTAACTTAGAAAAGAATTGACAAAGATTTGAATGGGAGAGTTAAGTGCCGACGGGCGTGGGTGACGAGACGTAGAAGAAGAAAATAAAGACAAAGAGAAAAATATATGAAATCGATAACATAACCTCTGTCACACTCCTGAACTGTCTTTTCTCGACTGTCAGCAACGGTCCGTCTATGAAATCTTCTTCTTCCTCGTTCGTCCTGAAAAGGACGTTGGTTGCGTTGTGTCCGTTTACAGCGAAGCTGCGGTACTTGCGCCTTTCGGCCGACACATCCGACTTCCGCACGGCATTTTTTGGGACCGGGTTTGCCTTCCCTCTTCGATCCCTACTCCTGAGCCAGACTGCAGTGATGCAGCCTGTTTCCAGGACCACCACGTGGAGGTGGAGTAGGGTCTTGGTCAGCTCTGGTTCGCTGACCCTGACGCAGGTAGTCAAGCGATGGGTCGCTTACTGCATTCCTCACTTATGATGCGTCTTGGGTCCCCCTCTATGAAATGAAGAAGACAACTGGTCCAGGAGATTGTTCTGAGTGCTCTTTGTTCGTGTATGTTATTTTTATTCATCTTTACAAAACAGAAGTACGGTATTATGTAAGAATTCGTCTTCAGTAGTAACAAATACTGCCGTAGCTGAGTGAAGTTTTGATCATTTACGATAGGAAGTTTTAGTTTTACGAGGTCAGGTGATCGGTTTCCTTCATCGCTGCCTCTGCCATCCCTAACTCAAGTGCAGTGTCAGGTACCAATTTATAACTGAGTAGACTGGATCGTAAAATTCTCCGAATCCTTTGGCCGAATATCATCAACAATCAAGAACTGCTTTCTCGGAGCAATCAAGAGGACATGCACACCATCGTAGGTGGCAGGCGCTGGAGTTGGGCTGGTCACTTCCTCAGATGAGACCCAGATGCCATCGCAAGAACAGCTATGCTATGGACCCTGAAGGACAGCGAAAGAGAAGCCGACCAAAAACAATTTGGCGGAGAACTTTGGAGACCGATATACAAAGAATGAACGAGACCTGGGGCACTGCACGAAGGATGGCCGCCGACCGAGCAAAGCGGAAGCAGTTTGCTGCTGCCCTACAAGACGCCACCAAGCGTTATGGCCACTGACTGCTTTGACAGTCGACGGCTAAAGATCAAAGTAAAGAAGACTGGATTGTGACGTCACCAGGTTTCGACTCAAGGAATTATTCATAGAGAAACAAGTGCTCTAACTAATCTGCCACTTGGCGCTACCTTTAAAAGTACTCATCCATCACCTTTCAACATCCCAAGGAGCACAGGCCTCCTTCAAACATATGCCGAAGTCCTCTCACGTGCCATCAGCTCAAGTTCTCCTGTCACGTGCCATCAGCTCAAGTTCTCCTGTCACGTGCCATCAGCTCAAGTTCTCCTGTCACGTGCCATCAGCTCAAGGTTTTTCTATGCCTTCATCCTACCTTTCAGATCTGTCCTCAGTTCTATTCTCCATGTACTCTTCTGTCTGCCTCCATTTCATTTACCCTGTAGATCCCAGAACAAGGACTGCCTTATTTTGCTATCAACAAGTTTCCTTCATTGTGTGTCCAATCCATCGTTAGTGTCTTCCTCATCTTGGAATGAACCAGATAAATAAAAGTGAAAGAAGATATTAGGAAAGAACATCGGCGCTTGATATGACTTACAAAGTTGTCTTTCTTCTGGAATCCACAGGGAAATAGAAGTAGAGAGATACAAAACATACCACACAAACCACACACGAAGGGAAATGCAGACATGAAATGAAATAAAGAAGATATGGAAAAGCACTGAACGAGTGTCACAGCACAAGAAGGCTAGCTGGAGGCCCATGGTCCTAAAAATTAACTAACAATTACCTTAGACCATGAGAGGCGTTTGTCTTGTTGATCAGCGTTGTATATCCATTATTTTAGAAAATGAGTCCGTTGACATTCTTGACACTGTTGGTCACAGAGAATTATGATGATCATATTAAGATATTACACTTAACATTATTTTATTACCTTCACATTAAAGTATTATACTTAAAGTTATGCTAATATCTTAAAATTAGTATGTTATACTTAATATTATGTTATTATCTTAAAATTAAAACATTATACTTAAAGGTATGTTCATATTTTTACATTAAAGTATTATAGGCCTACTTAAAGTTATGTTACTATCTTCACATTAAAATGATATACGTAATATTGATTACTATCTTCACATTAAAATGATATATAGGTACTTAAAATTATGTTACTGCCTTCATAATAAAATATTATGCTTAAAATTAGATTAGGCCTACTATCTTTCCATGAAAACAATGTTCTTAACATTATATTATTATCTTCCACAATGCTCTTTCCAGCGTTTGATATGTTAATCGAGTTATAAGCAAAATGAAACCAATGGCACAGGTCTACTTTTTAGAACGCTATCGTAAACATATTAGAAACATTTTAAAACGTCGTGATCAATACCTTGGTGAAAATAAAGCTGAATAATCTATCTATCAGCTGTAGGCATTGTATTCGAGTTCAAAACAGAAAGAAAAACTAACACAACAACTTTTTTTCTCTGCAGGAAACACAAATAAACCTCTCTAGACGCCCGTAAAATCACCGTTAAGTCGACTCTAACACAAACAGGAAGCACACAATGTAATCCAGGTCGTGTGTATTGAGTCCAATGGTATTTCTGTGTACGGCGCGACAAACGTAGCGACAGTACCGAGGTGCAGACAACGCTGACAAAACACAGTGCTGGACCTAACCCCCCTAATGTCCCAATCACACAACGTTATCTGTTTCGTGCTTTCGACGAGTGCTCCAATAACTTGGCAAGTTTACATAAGTTTAAATGTAAGGGTATGCTCGCATTTCACTGACGGCAGAGGCGTTTCGTTTGTAAACACGGGTGTGTCAACACATATAGCACGACTTCAAACCGAACGCAGAAGAAGAAGGTATTAAGGAATCGAACAAGTTCTGTAGACTTTATATCAATACTATTAAACTTTCAAATTTTTGTAAAAGTCATTTAGATTTTCACATTTATTAATTTCGTACATAAACACATTTAATTTGCATTGAATGAGTTATGAACTATGTAATGAATAAAATTGTTTAATATTTGTTATAGCTAACAACAGCTATTGATCTACTTTCGATTATGAAATCGATAATTTCAGAATAACTGGACATTCCTCAAATCGGTCACTGTTGCCTGGAAGCCAAGCAGAGAACTCCGCGAAAGACTGGTACATGTAGTTACCTCGCAGGGTTGCCAATTTGGCATTTTTTACTTCAAATTTCCCAAATTTAGCTTTTTCTTAGATCGTTTGGTGTCAGAAACTTCGTTTGACCTTTTTTTTTCTGGCTTTTTCTTGCCAAGCAAAAATTGCTAGTTTTTTTTTTCCCCCCCCCCCCCCCACATTGATACATTAAGAGTAAGAAACATTATATCATCATAGATCAATCTACTGACATTTCAACACAAAACACTCGTGTATATTGGTTCATTTATTTAAGGAATATGTCACAATTTCAAATGAATTTCTAAGTTTAATACAGGTTAGAGAGGCTACGGGAGGAAACATTCTCAATTTCATTTCGTGGAAAATTACAAGATGTGTACAGAGTATTACGAACTTCATCGGTTTTGCATGGGATGATACACAAACCTTGGTAACAACTCTGTGTGATCTAGTTTGAAAGATGTGTCCCATCACTGGGTGCAGCTCATGTATATATTTCATTCACTGGCATTGTCCATCCACCATGCACTATCCATAATACCATCAAATAGTGGATTTTAATTTACATAAATACCTAGTTAGTTTGTCACAGAGAGTTAAGATGACTCATACAAAGAATTGGACAGAATGGTAAACCCATCCACGTACTCTGAGCCTGCTCAAATTTCTCCTCTCCTGTTTGAAAAAGAACACCTTCATCTACTCAGTAGCTCGTGTGAGGAAATTATTTTTATTAATATTGTGATGACGTGGGAGTATCTTAAATCGTATATCACTTCTGCTGGGTTATCCCATACAAAGTTAACTACGAAAATCCAACCATGGCTGTTGTCAGCTATAAACTGCTTATTCTCTGTATTTACGAGGATGCACAAGAATTTATAAGACCAAACGGTCTTTTTCAGCAGAACAAAGTTAACCCTCAAAAACTGAACCAAGAACTATGCTTGCAGTAGCATGGTCTTAAGAGAACAGACTGTATGATGTCAATGAACAGAAAAAAATATTCATCAAGTTGATTTTTGTGTCCAATTCTTAACAGAATACGTTTCTATATCACAACTATAGAACTGAAGCCCATCAATAAAAAGAAAATATGTAAAAAAAACTGTGATTTTTGTCTATGCTAGAAGAATCTCTCATTCAAGGTAGATGCCAATTTCTCTCGGCGAGATACTTGTCAATGCCTATCACTATTGCGCTGTGAGATCATTTTGAACTAGGTTTCAAGGCCCTATTAAGAATACTCTTTTACACAGTTGAAGAGCATCCGAGTGGTTAGAGCGCTACTTTTTTACATCTAACAAAGGTTCCAGTGGGGCGTGACAGCGATGACTTGTATCTGGCCCCTGTTTTTTTTTTTTTTTAAATGAGTAAGAAACATGTACATAAGATTTGTTTTGCTTTTTTTTTTTTTTATAAATGCTTTTTTTCTCAAAATTTTAATCTGGCAGCCCTGGCATGGTGTTCTGCTTTTCCCCTTTCGAATATTCCGAATTAACGAATGTCAACTTTGTAGCCGGTTTGGATTTCCAATTCACGCTGACATTTGAAGGGTAATTTTTTTCTCTCTCTCACAAGCTGAGAAAACAGGAATGCTGGCGCCGTACTGTTGTGAGACAATCACTCACGCGGACGCCCAGATAATCAAAATAAGAGAGACACTGAGAAATACCTGGCAGGTGCATGGCTCCTGTGGAAAAATAATCCTATCTCACATCTGGAGAAAATGAAAAACCAACAACAGATGAACAAACATAAACGTGCTTTTAAGCTATGTGTCGTTTCCGGGTTTCATATTCTACGGTTGCGTGTAGTTTTGTGAGAATTTTTTTTAACGACTATTCGGTTGAAACGAAAAGCAGTGGGTTGTCGGTTCGATGCGGCCTTTAGAAATAATTCAAAAACGCAAAAAAGGGGGGTAAAAGTTGTGTTAGGTATCCTAAACCTAACCCTTAATCCTAACCGTAACGAGGTTGGCGACTTACCAGGATGACATCGAAGAACGCGGCCCACTGTTTTCATTTCAAACCAATATTCCAGTGTAATGTATGCACTTTTGCAAATCTCCCTTTTTTGGAAAGTTGTCAGTGCATCCTTGCAGACTTTGCCAGGTAATTTGTTTAATATCTCTGTTGAGACGTTAATGTCTGATCTCTAGGCCTCTGTTGGAATGCCATCTGCCCCTATGGCTTTTTTCTTATCCTTAATTGGGGTTTTAGTTAACTAGTTGGTCACCAAGATATTGACGCTCAGTGACAGTGGATCAAAGTCACAGCTAAATAAACGCGGCGCACGAGTAGAAATACACACACAAAAAAAAAGCAATGGCAATATCTTACGCTACATTAAAGAGGGCGGTTGAGAAGCAGTAATCACAAGTATGCAGGTCTATGAAGCTGACATTATAGAAGGAATCATCAACGGTACAAGCAATTTCAGTACTTCACAAACTCGCTGGGTGTCAGCAAACGGAAAACATGATGGGTTATAGGCGAAAGGTCGTGATTTCAGAAAAGACAGATGGCGGGGTCGTGTAGTGGACGGCAAGAAAGGGTCCTGAAGTCTTGATTTTATTTCGGAAAAGAAAAGAAATAAATTTTCGAGAAAAGAAAGACAGAGATAGTTGTGTTGAAGGCAAGACAAGAAATGAGTGAGAAGAAAGAGCATGAGTGATACGGTTGATACGTCGTGGTTCTTTCTTTGTTTGTAGAGGGTGCATGCTTGCTTGTTTTTATAATTATTCAATTGAGGGTCAACGTTAAATTGTTTCATTGAGTAATAAATGTCCAAGAAGACATTGGTTCCTTACAAATATCATTATCATAGTATATATCTTCTTATGGGAAGAGTTCTTCATGCACAATAACAATCAACATTGTCAATCTGACGAACCAACCGTAACGTTATCGATGTGGGTAAGTCTTCGGGTTTGAGTCCAATATTTATTAACAATTTCACATATGAAGACATTTCAAGCAGTTTATAATATTAACATACAGTTCATTAGATTTTACTTGAATACATATTCTTATTGTAGAATAGCTGTTGTTTTACTGGCTACTACGGTAGAGTAGTGCGTTGTACTGAGATGATGATACCAGGCATGCTCCAGTCTACCCAGCTGTGCTGTAAATGGGTAACTCACTCTGATCCTATTCAATGGCTGAGGGTCAACGTTAGGTGGTATTGTCATCATTAAAGGGTAGAGTATACACATGAGACAGGCAAGTACAACAAAGGTCAAGTGTGAAGACTCATTGGTTCCTTGACACTTGATGACATAATGTTTCACTCATTATCAATATGTATATATCTTTTAATAATGGGAAGCGTAGGTTATAAATCTTAATGAGAACTCCGGCCAGTTCTTGAGTAACTGTTGACATAGCACAATAACAATCAGCACATTGTCAATGTTCTGGCGGACTATTGCCAACCAACCGTAACGTTATCGATGTGGGTAAGTCTTCGGGTTTGAGTCCAATATTTATTAACAATTTCACATATGAATGATCCATTTCCAAGGCAGTTTATCGCTCATAGGGATAACATAAGCCAGAGTTAATTTAACACTTTCCTAGTTTCCATACAGTTTAGTCAGAACTTCATAAAGACATAAGCGCTGATGGAACCTGTCATCTTCATCAATCTATATTTCAACGACCAACGATGCTCGATAAAAATACGATGTTTCATCTAGGTCTAACCATAAAGGAGATCATCAAAGGAAAAAGGGTCTGGCTTTACATGGAGTACGAATCTAAACATAATGAAATACATGAGAAGAGTCTCTGACATAACACTCTCGCAGAGACATTCCTTCCTCATGGAAAAATCATCCACAAATCACTTTTAACCTTTAACAGGACCAGCCCTAAAGAACACACACCCGGCCATTACGACCAGCTTCTTCGGAACTCTCTACAACTCTCTAGGACAACGGATACCTCCGCCAGAGTTCGGTATAGTCCGACCTTAGCATACGAAGATATACAATATAGGACTGAATCTTCTTGTACTAGACAAGTAATACATATAAATTCAGGCCATAAACATATTGAACCAGATCAATCTATTTTCTGGCCCTAACAAACGAGAACTGACATGACTTCCATATTCATACGCCGAATCAATATCAAGAGAGATCATCCATATAATCAAACGTATAAATCAATCATGGATTATCTCGCTTTCCCAAGGGAAGCATTTTCGTACACAAATAAATACAAATATATATTTTCCCTATTAAATAGACATATCGTATTTTTGTAATCTGTGCATTCAAAACTATGTATGCAACACTTATCCGTCCGTGTCATATCGAATTCATGTCAACAGAACATCATGGCTGTGTACGTGCGAAGCTGTGATCCAGACAGCCAGAAATGAGCGCATGAGTCTTGACGAATATAAATCAAACAACTTATCAACTATCCTTCCGTAACTCAGGTTAATCACCAACCTTATAAATTCCTCCTGTATAATATCATCTTCACTGACCCTGAGTCCTTATATCAATTTACATAAATACGGCTATTAGCAAAGCCTAATCTTGGAAGGAGGTAAGACACGTCTTCACGGCTTGACGGACAACGTAACAAGGGTCCGGTATCTAAGTCACAAAGCGTGACCTTATCGACGCTAACACGTCACAATTTGACCGTGTACTTTGCGTTCACTAATCCGTGAAGTATCAACATCAATCTATATTAATTCTATTGACCTAAAATTGCGCACTGCCAACTATAGCAGACGATATCAATAAAAACACCGTAACAATGAGTAAACGACAAAGTAGGTTTTTGGTGGCTCAGGTTGTGAAAATTCGAGAGATTGAAAGAAAGTGGATGTAAGTATAGCACTGTGACGCTCTTTCCTAATGTCACTAACAATCAGGGAAAAAAGTTCAACGAAAATTCCATACCTACTTTTTTTTTTTATTTGGAGGTACAAACAGTGGCGAATTTAAGTGAGGTTTTCCGGACCTCAGCGCTCTTCCCCCACCCCTCTTCCCCACCTACTATGAACAACAAGCAGCTGTCACAGTAGCGGGGGAAACATCAGGATGGTTTGAGGTGAAAAGGGGAGTAAGACAGGGTTGCATCCTCTCTTCATACTTGTTTAACATCTATACAGAAAATATAATGAGAAATGTTCGGAGTGACCAAGAATGTGAACATTGCGATCCGTTTACATTTAGTGGAAATGCGATCCCAGAACTCAGGTACGCAGATGACACAGTTATTCTTTCAAACAGTGCCAAGGGACTAGAACAGTTAATCCTGTCTGTCAAAAGAACAGTGAGGATCAGAACCTTTTTATGAACACAAAAAAAAAAAAAACAAAGATAATGTCCACAGGCAAAACAAGATGCCAACCAAAAATTACCATCAATGATGAGGAAATTGAAAATGTCACAAATTTTGAATATCTTGGCTCCATAATTAACAACAATGGAGACTGCTCAAAAGAGGTCAGAAGGAGACTGGTCATAGCAATGCAGAGGTTAAATAAAAATGAAGAACCTATGGTATAACAACAGAAAATTAATAAAAGTAAAACTTCTGAGAACGTGCATCTTTCCGGTAGCAACATATGGATGTAAATCATGGACCATTACTAAAACACTAAAGAAAAAAAAATCGAATCTTTCGAGGCAAAGTGTTACAGAAAAATTCTCAGAATATCTTGGACCAAGAAGAAGAAAAATATAGACATCCTACACGATCTGAACATCGAGGAAAACTGGCTCATAAACAATATCATGTCCCGAAAACTGAAATATTTTGGCCACATTAAACGTCATAGTGGCTTAGAGAGAGCAGTGATGGAGGGTATGGTACCTGGAAGGCGAGGCAGGAGCCGACCAAGACGACGGTGGACACAGGACATTTAAGACTATTTGAACATAACAATGGAAGAGGCAGGAGAATTGGCTAGAGATCGAGAGTCTTTCAGGCGGGCTGTGATGAGAGCGACGTTCGGCAACGACATGCTACATGATGACTGTAGATCTAGGCTTTTCCTGCGACTTATTTGCCATTCCGAAACGTACTGAGTTGAAGTCATGAGCACCACTTTCTCCAGCATGGCTTGCATTTAAAGCAGTGCTTTTTAAACATGTACCTCTGGGGGTGCAAGACTCACATTCCGGGGGTACGAGTTCCAATACCACTGTATTTTCTGTGCAGCTTGTGGCGTTATTGTGGCCCGTTTAAATATCTCACTAATTGTGGCGAAGGTGAGGTAGGTAATTACTAGTCTCCTATAAGTAGTAGATAATATAGGAGATAATAACAGATAACTCAATAGTTCTCCAGGAAAATTTCTCTAAATAGAAGCTTAGGCTCGTGAAAGGAGTAAGAAATGCCTGGCGGAAACTATGGGACAGAACTTAGAGAAAGCGATGGGTACAGATAACGAAGAGTAGATGTCTGCTCCAGATCTTTATCCCTGCCACGGCTGTTCTGAATTATCTGAGACCACTGAAATTTAAAATAGATCAGATCCGACAATAGTATCTGATAGACTGTGGCTCGACGATGCCCCCTTCCTGACGTATAGTCGAGGTTTAGAATATACTGGATGATAAGGTATAGATGTAAGGATAGGTGAGTTCTAATAAGAGTGTATAATAACTGGTCACAACGTACTTGTTACAACATTGAAGTATGAATTGAACAATACTCTGCAGTTATATTATATAAATATAACGAATAGCATTTATTACAATGATTTGTGTTCAAAACTTTGAGATAATATACTTACTTAATAACCTAAAGGGTTTTCAGACTGATCCTATCGGCTGATCCTTCAAAGATTGTCAAATCAAAAACAAATGTTGTCCTCCCAGCGGGACTTCTGGGTCGTCCTCGGGGTCTGGATCCTTGTTTCCCAAATGGCCAAACCATCTTAAACTTGGGTGAGATAACCTAAATGACGTAGATCATTGTTACAAATCAAATCAAACAAATGTATTAATGAGTTTTGTTTCCTCCAAATATTACATTTACTTAGATCACCTTAGACAGGGATTGTTGAGTGATAATTCTGTTAATTTTAGAGAAATGTAATTACAAAGACTTATGTAGAGTTAAACTTTGCATTTAAACCAGAATACAAATAGCAATAGCCGTGAATTGATTTTCAGTCCCTTAGGACTTATCTGTGCTTTACTGATCCTTTCTTAGTGTATTGCCAAAGGTTTGGGGTGATTCTCTTTCCCCCAGTCTGTTTCCACGATGGACTATCGGGTCACTGTGTTTGCCTTCCTTGACAATGTGCTAAGAACACCAGCTTCTGATGCCAACAGAGACTGTAAATAAAATATAGATAACAGGGAGCCGGTTAGAAATTTAACTATAAATCAGAGATTTGTCTCGTCCCCCGTCAGTGATTAATTACCCCTGTCTCAGAGTTTAGTGGGCGTATTACTTTTATCAGTTGTATCCCATATATACTGTCCGTCAAAGGTTAGGACATAAAAAAAAACGTCTGACAGTTTCTGGCGCAATTAAAAATTGTCGCACAAAAAAGCTTTGTAGAGTTCCTAGTGTCAGAAAACCTATATATAAATATACATGGTCAGAACGACATATACAGAAGGCACAGGTCACAATATACATTTCGTCACCTGAAATACATATCATCATTAATATAATACAAATTACATAACTCAACCCTTTGTTGAGCTCAGAACTTCCCAGAACTTCTTTCTGGTCGGCGTTACCAGAGGTGGCCTGTCTATTGCTATTTCTTCTGAAGAAGCTTTCAGAATTTGTACTCCTATTGCTAAAAATTTTTAGCTAGGAATGCACTAGACAATTAACCAGTGTTTTAGAATTTGCTATGGCCAAAGCTTAAAAAACTGGTTTTATAGCTACTCTGAATTTGGCACTGGTGACATGGAGCTCATTGGAGGCAGTTAGCTGAGAGTGAGGGAATATTGTATGTTTTCTACTTTTATGTGGTTTCTCAGGCGTCTTCATGTCTGCTAACAACCTGAACAAGAAACTTTAGATGCATAAATGAGTCTGATTTGACACGGCCAGCACGGAAAATCCAATCTTTTTATCTCACACCTGTAAATTGAGTTCTGTCCCGGCAGTGTGACTCGCTTGCCAAATCACCTGCGTGGGAAGGGCGAAACAATTGGATGGACCGTGAGAGATAAAAAAAATTAGGGAAACGGGCTAAATTACCTGCGTGGGAAGGGTGACAGGATTGAAGGGACCGTGAGAGAGAGAAAACTAGGGGGAATAGAGAGAAGGTAAAACCAAAACCATTAAACCAAGGAAAAATAATGCACGAAAAACGTCCCGTCACACAGCTGAAGATTGAGGCAACAGTTGAAAAATTAAAGATCTTGACTTGCCACATTGACAGTAATAACTATGTAACGTTCTCTACTCTCAGTGACTTCCTTCCAACAGCTTAGCAACAACGTCCATGTAATATTCTTGAGTGTATGAATGAACACATGACGACATTGGTTCACGTAAGAGACTATTTCACGTCTTCTGTTGAAAACAGTGAGTGGATGAAAAACCCATACCTGGAGATTGAACATGAACTGCCTCCTAATGAAGAAGAGTTATGTTGTGATTCTTCTTGCTTGCATACTTAGTCGTTCCTCTTCTACCCTAGGTGTAGAGGTTTGTCAGAGAAAAAGTCAGACTACCTTATCTGCTGTATTAAAACTGGACAGACAATTGAAACTAGATGGACACATCTACAACCTCAGGGAAAAAGCATGTAAGCGTCTAAACCTCATCAAACGGCTAGCTAGTACAAATTGGGGAGCGGATAAACTAACACTTCGTCAACTATATCTCGGCTATGTGAGATCAGTGATAGACTATAACCTCCCCCTCCAGACCATTGTGAGTACTAATACCATCTCATCTCTGGACCGTGTGCAGAACCAAGCTCTCAGGTTAATTTGTGGAGGGATGAGATCAACACCCACAGCCGTATGCGAGATAGATGCCAATATAGAGCCACTGGATATTAGGCGTAAAAGAGCACTGACTGAAGCTGTAGAGAGATACAGGAGACAAGAGAAAGACCACCCAAACAAAGTACTTATTGACACTTCGAAACAAACACGAAGACTGAAAAACTATCTCTCCTGGACATAGCCAAAGAGGAAAATGATAAACACCATCTCCCGCAAGAGAGAGAATTGGAAAACAAATACTTTGGACCACCCCCTTGGGAAAACTTCCATCAACCAACTGTCAAAACACAACTGATAGATAAAACGGCCAACAAGGAAAACACTACCCACAATCTGAAGACGTGTGCCTTGGAGACCATAAACAGCTACCCAACGTCAGCAATCCAGGCCTACACAGATGGTTCTGCTTTCAAGACCACCTCTTTTGCAGGATATGGCGTCTGCATATGGTACCTGGATGGATCCTCTTATGAGCTCTGTGACTCCTGTGGTGAGAATTGTTCAAATTATGAAGCGGAGGCTGAGGCCATCAAGACAGCCATTGAATTACTACACGAACAGTTTGACCTTATGGAACGAAAGCCATCAGATATAGTGATTTTCAGTGACTCCATGTCTGTTCTGGAAGCACTTAAACAGACTCCATATGAAAACAAAGACATTTTTCTTATAGGAAAAGCGGTTCATAACTTGATCACAGCCTACTCCATCAGTGTAACTCTGCAGTGGATCCCTGGACACAGTGATCTAACTGGAAATGAGACAGCTGATAGACTTGCTAAAACAGGAGCCTCTTAACAACAAAAGGACAGACCCTGCAGCATGAGAACAGTCAAACAGATTCTCAGAAACAACACAAGAGAAATCTGGCTGAATAGATGGGCGAACGGGCCGACTGGCCGAAATGTCTTTAATGAAATGACCTGCCCAAAAGACAACGACAACATAAACAGACTCAGCAGGAGAAATCAAAGTCTTATCTTTCAGTTCCGAACAGGACACACCAGAGTCAATAGCCATCTAAACCGTATCAACCCTCAGCACCTACCCATGTGTAGACACTGCTCTCATCCCAGTGAAACAACCAGACACCTCCTCATGGAGTGTCCATCACTCACAAACGCCAGGAAAAAACTTTTACGGACACCTCTGACAGTCACCAACTCACTATATGGAACGTTAAAACAACTGCAGAAAACCTGCACTTTTTTAAGAATGGCATTGGGCTGCCAAGAGTAGATATGCTCAGCAGCTATGGGATATCGACAACAACAACAACATCTGCTGTATGTGATTCTTCTTTGAAGGTTATATTTTCTTTACGGCTTGGGTAGACTTAGTTACATGCGCAGCTCTTGTATCCTAATGTTTCTAGAAGGGCAATAAAATAATGTATGCCTTTTGCCATTATATGCCTATCTGAAGCTACATTTTCAGCTCTCGTCCATTTGAAAAATAAATACAGGAACAGACTTAACGTGGAGCCAGACCTGCTACTAAAAATAACGATTTTGGAGCCAGACATTCGGACGCCTGCGGCTTTAAGACAACATCAGAGATACCAACAGCCGCAAGTTAACCACTGCTTTCTTTGAACATATTCAAGTTGACGCCTGAAAGTGAACGAAGAAGAAAGAACATCAACCAACTCACTGAACTATTAATTATTCCGCTTTGATTACTTGTGAACTTTAAATAAGTAATTAAATACAATTATTACTAAGTCACAATATTAGAATACCTTATTTTAAATTAAACTTACACTTTTTTTTTTTTTTTTCACTGTGTCGTAAATGATCAGACCTGGAGTGCACCCTGGAGTGCACCTGAGGTAAAACTAATGCCCCTTTAAATTCCTTAGGGAGCCGCGTAAGTAAAGCATGGGTGTTGAGGGTTGCTGCGACCTACAAAAGGTTGGTAACCGCTGTTGCATGTAGTATCCAGTTAGGTTACTAACTTTTGCTTAGTAAAAAGTAGACATAACTATACTGTATGGTGTAGACACGTGGACGATGAACAAGCAGCGAAAAAGAAAGAAATAAGGCCTTTGATGAATAGATATTTAGAAGAATGGAACTTACCTTATGGAAAGAGAAGAAAACAAGCAATTAAATCATAGAAACGCTAGGAATAACATAAAAAGAGAAATTATGAATAAAAGCAAAATTAGACAGGTAAAATATGTTGGTCATATAACAAGACATAACATCTCGCTAAAAATCGACATAGAAAGAAAAACTGACGTTAAACATGCAAGAGGAAGACAGCGATATAAGTGGCAAGAAAATCGCAGGAAAGAGTCATTCAGCTTATACCTGCAAGACAGCAGACTGGCGACGTTCGAGATCCATTGTAGCCAAAGTCGACCTTTTATGGTGGGGCAACTAGAGCGATATCACTCAATTTACAGCGGACACGCTTTTATCACTGGGGGGTAAAATTGAACAACTTCAAATTTAAAAAAAAAAAGCCATGAAAAACGAGAGGGAACATTGGTCACATATACTTCTTCTCGTTATAGCCAACAGTGAGCAATGAAATAAATATTTGCCGCTGCTCCAGAGGATATACATCACACACTGAATAAACACATAGTGAGAGATCTATTGACATTGAGCACACTTCCAAGATATTCTTCTCTTTTGAATCTTCGGTTGCTAAGTTCTTCCGTATGTAGCCGTTTGAAAAATATAATCCATATTAATTCTCAATGTAATTAGAATTTTAAAACATATTTGAATGAACTGCAAAACTTCTGCGGTAACGCCACTCTTCACTTGGCATAGAATCTTCGGCGTGCTTTAATTAAACACGATTTGCATGCTGGTTTGATAATATCTAACATGGTTTTTATATGTTCTTCTTTGGCTTGTAGAGTGAAGGGTAAAGGTCAATGTAGTCCTATGGTAGACATTGCCATAGAGAAGTGAAGTGTGAGACTTCACCTGTACTAGTTCTCCGTTTTACGACGCGCGGCTAGCAGTTCCCTTCTCCGTGTCAGAGTGGTTAAACAGCTTGCTTATCGAGGCAAAGGGGCTGGGTTTGAAATCAGTCGTATCTTACTCCAAGTCTATCCAGCTGTAAAGTGAGTACTTGACTGCACTTGAGTTCGGGAAGGCTAAGGCATCGAGGAAGGGAACCGATCACCCCACTTCATATATCTACTATTTGTTAATGGTAATGACCTAGTTCAGCGGTTTTCAACCTTTTTGAGTCCATGGCTCTCCTGACCAACTACATTCTTTCTGCGGCTTCCCTGTGGGATAACTGGTAAAAACTCTAGCGATATTTTGACATTTAGACTAACTTTTTTTGAGCAGGAGAGCTTTGGAAAGGTTTTTAAACAACGTAATTTTTTTATGTAATTTAAAAAAAAAATGCAATTGGACAATCTGTGAACAAATTACACGTACAAGAAAAAATATACACAAAGTGCAGTTTGAAAACCCTTCTCATGTTAAAAAAAACAGCACAGATAAAGTAGTTTCTTTCTAACATTTTGTTATTATTTTTGTCTGAAAATCATTCACTGATATACTGCACTCATGATTCAATCTCCATAACAAAAAACGTGTACAGTAAAACTAAACAAAAAATATGATGAATAAAGTACCAGTCACCTCAGTGTGAAACTTGAGCTTGCTTGTTGTTACACAGCTTGTCAAATCTTGGCACAAATTGAGATACAGCTACCCGCATTTCCTTCTCCACATCAAGTCTTGATCTGAACTTGGTTTTTATGGCAGCCACTGCTGAAAACCGAGCCTCGCAGAGATAGGAGGTTGCAAAAGGAATTAATATCTTCAGTGCTCTCTTGCTCACGCTTGATAACTCCTGTTTTACGGAATACCAAAATGTTGGCAATGCCATGGATGGAAACTTCGCTTGTAGTGAAGAGTCTGATGAAAGTCCTATCAGTTCTTCCACTTCTGCAGTACTGAAGTCCGAAGGAGCATCACTGCTGAAGGGATTTTGAACCCACTGAAACCTGTCACAGTTTTCAAGAAAGTATTTTTCAAAATGAACACTGAGTTGAGAGGCGGGTCGGGGGAGCGGGACATCAAAGGCTGGTGATAACTCGTTTTTCTCTCGCCATCACATAGATAAGTGTATATTTCACACCGTTGATAAATGTCATTCTTTATGTATTAGTGATGGAATGAATGTTTGTATGTACTCGTCTGCTTGATGAGAGTAAGTGGTCAACTCAAACCTAGACACAGTGTAGGTTAACAGGTCGCCTTGTCCGGAACGTGTTGAGGCCCTGGCAAGGGATGTTGACGTTAAGTGTGAGTATGAATGTCAGTAACGCGAATGGAATGAATGGTTCTGTGGAGTTGACAAGTTGGTAACAATGCACTCATACCCTCACGGCTGGAAGTCAATGATAGCTGGAACTACTGTAGACGTTTCAGACAGTTTAATGACACACACTCTGACAGCACGGTTGACAGTCATTGGAACAGGTTGACACAGTAAATCATTGGATACTTGACAAATGGGTGGCAACATCAATTTGGCAATCTCATAGCATGTAAATATAATTGAACGATAGTTGCAAATATATAGTTCTGATTGTGTATCGTCTCATATCTCCACTGACTAATCGCATCAGTTTGAGTTAATAATAATGGTCATCACAATGCTCCCTTACAGACCCTCTGCTGACTACGTCTTTCAGGCTAAGTCTTTTAGGCTTTAACTTCAACAGGGTCTTTTATTTAAGGTTGACAATCTCAAATAACAAAGAGTGGACTTCAATACAATGTAGGTCTTGGTATCACCATCAGGTAATAAGATATATCTGTTCTCTGACTGACAATTCAAACAGACCAACAGTGGGGTTCAAAATGGCGCCGGTCTCAGTGAGCGGCGTTCATCCAAAAAAATATCCTCACTACAAATGAAAGCTCCGTTCATTTGCTCAACTAATATCTTGGGTTTTCCCTACCCATAAGAAATGTTACATATGTCCGCTCACAGTGCTGCTAGTACAGGAATCGTCTACATACGATCCATCAAATATATAAAGATGATCTAACATCTATGATGTCGTTAGGCCTAGGTAAAGTTTTAGAAAATGTTCCTTCTTTACCTTAAGTTCAGAAAATACTAGCAACTAGCACACGCCATTCCCTCGGCGTAAAGTATATATATATTCTGGGAGAAGTATCGACCATCATAGTCTACTAAGAGAAACTCCTCTTTTCCCCAGAATCAATCACAATAACGAAAAACTTCGGACTCCCTTTTGTCCGACAGCCTTCAAGATTCGTCCATCATCACGGAAGCGCCCCCGACGAATAATCGTCTCATTGGGCATGCGCTAATGTTAACCTTTCAACTATATTCAAGTGGGGCGACTACATATTTACTTTCACTCGAAGCAAAAAATGAGTATTCGCCCTTTGACTAGAGTTCTAATCTTAGACCCAAAATATTATTACCAAATATTTCCAAACATAACAAGTATACAAACAAATAAATATCTTCCTATATATATATATATATATATATTGTCGCGCCGTTATCCCGAACTGGACATCAATTGTCACAGCACAGTTGGATAAGAAAGTTGTAAATTGAGAAATGTAAGAAAGATATATAGGATCTCAGAAGTGGCTCGTTAATTGTTAGATTCCTATACAAGTAAGGGGTGAAAGGAAGGCGAATATTCTCACAAAGAGATAATGTCTCAGAAGGGCACATGAGAATGGATTCTGTTTCCTTGCGACAAATCTCCCCTGTTACTCTTACTGAATATTATAATTGTTATTAGCCCCCATCCTCTCATATTGAGGAAATGACACATATATGGATTTATGAGACAGTACATGTAAGAAAATCACCCGAGAACTTGGTAAAGGGTATAACATATGTACAGATATTTCATCCCTAAACCACATATACGACACAGAGAAAAAATGAAAAGGTAAGCGAAAATAATATGGTCATAAACCCTGAATGACTACAAGTCTTAGTGTGTCCTACTAATCATCATTAGCACTGGTGTAACTATCAGGAGAGTTGCCTAACGTTGTTGAATGTAATGTTCACTTTGTAATACCCTGGAAGGCACTTTAAAATTAGTTCCGTGAGTATCTATGTGAAAGTTCTGTTGGGAATTTGAATAAGATCTCTGAGATATCTGGAGGAAAATAATCCTTATGCTTTTGGACTTATCTGTAATCCGATGTTGTCAGCCCTGGCGCAGGTTGTTAGGTGCTGTCGTCCTGCAGCGATATGACATTACACGTGCGAGCGTTGATCTATGCTCCTTTATGCTTAGGAGTTGACGAGATCTCTGGCTTTTGGTTCTGCTGCTCGGTCAAAAGACTGGCTGTCTGTTACTGTCACGCGCCGGACACTGAATTCTGCAACTGCGAATGTTGTCCGCTCAGAAACCTAAAAGTCTGAAGACACAATTGTGGCTTCATGAGTTTTCCTGTCATATGGGAACAGCTATCATTCCCATTCAAACCGCATACACCAGGCATATCAGAATTATCCTCTTTCATTCAATAAGAGGACTATTATGTCATACAATCTAAAGATTACAGGCAACTTTTCATGTTATATAAGATATTTATACTTCACTTTCATACAGTCACACATCAGGCATATCAATGTTATATTCATCTGACTTCCTTTCTCACAGTCAAGACATGATAGGTAAACTTAGACCTTTGTAACTTCAGGAGTTAATTAGTTTAGTCAGTCTTCTTTCCCAAGAACTGGGTTCTACAAGGATAGTCGTTCCTTCATATAATGATGAATAACAATAAAATACAATACATTTATATTACACAAATAGATAAAGTGAATGACCGACTGGCCAAGCGATCAGGTTGCTTTCTTCTGTAGCACAACTACATAGTTTTGGAACTGAAACCTGGCTGTGGAACACTCCAGTTTACCAGCTGTAAATGGGCACTCAGCTGTGCTCTCGAGCTAGGGAAGGAAAAGGCAGAGAGGAAGAAAACTGTTCACCTAACCTCAAAAAAGCGGGATCTTTCATGATGCAGCTTCTAAAACTTTATTTCCCTATGACAATCTCTGCCATGGGACTGCCTTTATCTTCGTCATGGATAAAGCAATTAATATGATAGATGTTATCTTCTATTTGCTGTGGGGCTAGTTGTGATAAGTTTTTGTACAAGCAACAATCATTCACATAGCACATGTTTAGATCATATTAAGAATAACAATACATTTATACCAATGAATATTCTACGTGCATATTTTGCAGTATATACGAACCCGCACAGAGTGAAATTATACAACACCGCTTGGTTAATACCAAAGTGCTTGTATTGTAGGATTCCCCGCCATGTAGATGCACTCGGCCCAGAAGTCGGGCGTGTAAGTGAAGTTTTCGTCTAAGCTTCTAGATTTTATGAACCTCTTCTCACGTGTTCTAAATCATTCCGACGTAATAACACGTAAATTCTCTCTCTGAACCTGAGCTCGTGTGACGCAGTTGTGAACCGTCTTGCGTGAGAAAGCTTCCCCGCCCCGTAATTACTGGTTACTCCTAGAAGGCATACACGTGCTGGCTGATGCAATGAAATTTGACACTGGGGCGTTTTCCGTCAGGTCCCTCAAATAAGGTGCAATAAAGCAATGGATCTCTAGACTTTAAGACGCCTTTTACTCTTAATTAAGGTATATCCTCTGGCCATGTGTTATAACCTGGTGTTGATGCGTTTGCGATATTTGCTCAGTAACCATTAGTTAGCGCCGTGATGTCTGAGAGAGAAACGCTGACTACAGCGCCGAAAATACCGTAGTGTAACGTGAAAATTAATGAGAATAAAGGAGAGAGAGAAAGAAGGGAAGCGAAGGGAGACAAAGATGGAGAGAAGAATAGACCGTGTTACGACATATATATATATATATATATATATATATATATATATATATATTTAATATATATTTATATCAACAGTGCCCGATGCTAATCTGAAGAAGCAAACAAAGAACAGAATAGATAACAACATAATATAATACTGAATGAGAAACACCACGCTCTCACCTGTCAAACTGTCCTACGCCACCACCTGACATACTCAACTATCACACACACACACACACTCATATGTGTCGTCCAATGCGACTAGTATGGTGTTGTGCATGAGGCTGGCAACCTCACCGTGTAACACAGATTGCTACCGAAGCCACTACTGCCCGAGCATCTGAATGCTTAATATGAAGGCAAACCACACTGTTGGCCCCATGCTCCCTCAGGAGCGGAGAAGAGAAATATATATCTTGAAGTGAGCCCACGTGCTCTCACAACCATTCCTCACATAACCATAATTAAATAATCATAAAATGGACATAAAATAATATTCAACTCTATGTACAACAAATACTCTCAATAACGAGAATAAACCACCACCTCGCAACTGACCTATCTCAATATTCGTTACTGCATTCGGAAGCATGTCGTATGTGACGACTGGTGCGCCTTACAACAAGCGTGTCGTATATGACCACTGATGAGACTGGGAATCTCATCACACGAAACACATCGTTACCGAAACAAATCACTGCCATAGCATAAAAATGCTTCTTGTCGGCTTGTGATAGACACCAGCCACATTGGTGTTTCCATGCTCCGCCGCGAGCAACCAGAGAAACACATGTCTCCACAAAGGAGTGGCCTCGCGCTCTCCAGAAATCTAAATGCATATTCTCACCTCACAGTAACCCATTAAATATATACAGTAGAATTATGATAAGTAGGCTATCGTGAAATACACTCAATTACTTTTACATTAAAGAAATAAAATAATTACTCTTGACTTTAACAAAACTGGCATTAACACGAAAACTATCTCTTTCCTTTACTGGGGAAAATTATCTTAATCTGCTTCCCACCCACGTGTCAATTCACACAATATAAAACTGGCGTCTTCTTTATACACACGCATGGTGACGCGCCGCCTTTCATGACCACGTGGCCGCCATCTTGATAACAGTCAATATCATCTAAATTCAAGTAAAAAATCGCTTCTCTGTCCAGTTTCATGTATAAAACACTCTCCTACTTTTTTTTTTTTTTTTTTTTCTTAACCAGCGGCACTTTGGCTTTCAGCCCTTCGGCCCAATGACATGAGGACTTTCCTTCCAACCCGGTCAGGAGCTTCGCTCCTTCCCATCCACAGAGGGTTTATCACAGGAGCCGTTCAGGCTATTCAGTCAAATTTCCGGCCGTAAACATTTCTTCAAACGCTGACGCCCGGGTTTGAACCATGAACACCTGGTCGCCAGTACAACGCCGAAGCCATTACACCAGCGCGGCTCCCAAACTAAATTTGCCCTTCTCTGATGAATGGAATACTTGATACTAAACTCTCACATCTGTGATTTGGGCTTTGCGTGCCTAATAAAACCTATCAAACATTATTTTCACTCATCTATCATTTCAAGACTAAATTATAATGTCCTAAAAAGACATTTCCTTTGGAAACACATCTATCTATATCACTCAACATTAAAATAGCCACATCGATATTATTTCCGAATTATATAAAACTAATTCTAATTTAAATTAACTCACGTGTCATGTCTTTGTGTTCTTCTGTGTGGGTACACAGCGCGCCTCGTTTCGTCCTCTCTTGTCTGGACTGATACTTTAAGAAGGGCCGCTGGTAGTTCGCTATCTCTTTTTATAGGCACTAGGCTAATCACTCACTTTACTGCGCGCTAGGCGTATTAATCTTGGCTACTTAAATATCACACGCGATTATCGCTTTAGGAATAGCGAAAACACAAATAAAACCTACCGCTATTATCAAATAACACAATTCTACACCACAACTTAATTTCAATGGATTATTACGGCCTTTTCATCAATCTTCTTCTTCAGACTTTTCACAACCCAGAATGCTTCGCGCACATCGAAAATAATCTGCCTAGAAACAGGTAGGGGGCGGGCGTCTCCTTTTCGGCCCCATCATATATATATATATATATATATATATATATATATATATATATATATATATATATATATATATATATATATATATATATATATATATATATATATATATATATATATATATATATATATGTATATAGCGGACGGGCTGATCACCCGTTTGCCAGTCACTTCGATTACGGAAACAGCAGCAGATGGGTTGATTTGCCGTTGCCCTAAAGACGCCACTAGGCGTGATGGGAAACAATGGCAAAGAAAACCTATCTGCTGTTGCCCTAAGACGCCACTAGGCGTAATCGCCACTGACTGCTTTGACGGTCGGTGGCTAAGGACGGAAGAAGAAGAGAAGATATATATACATATATATATATATATATATATATATATATATATATATATATATATATATATATATATATATTCATTGCCACCAGTAATCTGTTAGTAACAGCTGGCCAACATCCAAAGTGAAATTTCTCCGGGGTCACGCAGGTTGACAAACACCAAAAATGAAATTTCCCACAGCTCTGTGTTTTCTTTACAGCTAAATACGAAAAAAATCCACGCCCACCCACGGCGCCTCTGACCATCATTCATGGCGCCCCAGGGCGCCGCGGCGCACAGGTTGAAAACCGCTGACCTAGTTTAAGTAAGGTCTCTAACACTTCACGGCAGTATGTCAGTTTGTTCTTCAGTACCTTTACGTTTACATTTTACGGTGAAGGGGAATGGTAGGGTGTAATCAGGGTCGGCCTTTCTATTTGCAGGGCCCAAATCGGACCATTCTGGCGAATCCCCCTACATTTGAGATTATAGTTTTATGTCAAAATATAGCTGGTAAATATAGATACTTTTATTTTTAATTCTCTATGACAGCATATATTTCTGAAATTTAATTTGAAATAATCTTCATTCCTTATTTTTTTTTTTTCCTTCTTCAGCTGGAAGTGAGAACCCGAATGTGGGGCCCGATTAGGCCAAATAGGTTAAATCGGCATAAAGCTGACCCTGTGTGTAATTGTAGGTGGGGGTAAAGCTTCACCCACATTCAGGCTGCATGAGCAGGTTGCTAAGCGTGACGTGTGCATTGTGATAATTGTCTTCTGTGTCCGCCTTTGTGTAGATGGCGAATGTGCTGCATGATCATCAGCTTGATCTCCATATCACTGTGCCCAAGAGCTCGCGCCCTGGAGAGGACCCTCCATCTTCACCATATGATGTTGGTAAGGAACACCAGGTAAAAAAACAACGGAGGGCTATCACTTCATGGCCACATTCCCATAGTCAGTCACAAATGAAGGTGTCTACTATCCACCGTACACAAATTTCAAGTCTCTCTTGCACATCTACTCATGAAATCAAGTATTTTAAACAATGAAGAATTGACCCCCCTCCCACTCCTCCCCTTTCCCGTCTGTAGGAAATCAACCTTCCTAACAAAACGAAGAGAACCTCTCAACATATAGTATGTCGTATAATCTGTAACATATAACCATACATCTGGCATTTCAGAGTGAAATATTTCCCCAATCGTGCCAAAGTAGAAACATTTTTTGAAAACCTCACGCAATCCGCCCAACAAACATCGAAAAGCGCATAAGTCAACAGACAATCGTGTCACGAGAATCTCTACCCCACCATAAGATCTACGGTAACGGCGAAACTAGAACATTTAATCTGCATAGTTGGTCAAGAAAGGTCTTTTGTGTACCAAGTTGTCGAGTGTATTTGGCGAGTACTCCAGCCATCCTTACGTGTTGACTTTCTTCATGCATCCGCCTTCCAAATGCCATTATAAGTTTTAGCTGGGAGTTTGAATTGGGAGGAAACTTGCCAGATTTCCTAATCTTTGTTAAAACATCACAAGGACTCTGAAATCGATAGGACAAAAGGTCGTATATGTCGATTCATTCTTCCAGTTACGCCGACTTTGGTAACAAACTTGCCAATTATCTAGATAAGAATTGTTTTCCGCATTCAGCCGTGGTGCTGAACGGAGAGCGAACAAATAAGAGAGAAAGTTCGGTTTCAGTAGAATTCAGTAATCATTTTTTTTATTTTTTATTACCAACTTTTATTTAACTCAGTATGAGGTTTATATCATGTAGTTGTGATATTTCAAATCTTTGACATCCAAAATCTCTATGTGCCACACACACAAGAAAAAGGGACCTAATCTAGACAATAAAAATACTACCAGTGTAGTATTTAAATTTTTAACATTGGGCCCAGATCTGGTACACCGCCCCAGTTTCGCTTGTCCCACTAGTAAGATTAGTAATACATGGTAAGGCAAAAGTAAGTATACACTCTAATAACATTTGTATTGTTTTACATTTGCATTTTTTTATTGTTATTTTATTATTATGTAAATCCGGGTTTGAAACATGGTCTGCGGGCTCATTGGAGGTCCACGAATGGATTCTATGGAGTCCGTGTACATAACCAAACATTTAAAATGTTAAGTTTTTTATTGTTTTTATTTACATTCTTTTTAAAGAAGGAGGCCTTAGCCTTCAACGGATAATCCAAGAGGTCCATGGCACACAAAAAAGTTAAGAAACCCTGATATATATATATATATATATATATATATATATATATATATATATATATATATATATATATATATATATATAGGTGAACCTTAACACTAATCCTAACTCTAATATATATATATATATATATATATATATATATATATATATATATATATATATATATATATATATATATATTTTTTTTTTTTTTTTTTTTTAACCAGCGGCACTTGGGCTTTCAGCCCCTTCGGCCCAATGACATGTCATTGCGAGGCTGGGGAACCTGAGGACTTTCCTTCCAACCCGGTCAGGAGCTTCGCTCCTTCCCATCCACAGAGGGTTTATCACAGGAGCCGTTCAGGCTATTCAGTCAAATTTCCGGCCGTAAACATTTCTTCAAACGCCGACGCCCGGGTTTGAACCATGAACACCTGGTCGCCAGTACAACGCCGAAGCCATTACACCAGCGCGGATCCCATACATACATACATACATATATATATATATATATATATATATATATATATATATATATTATATATATATATATATATATATATATATATATATATATATATATATATATTAGTGGTACGCGGAAATAAAGTCACGGGGAAAAAAATCACAGTAAGATTTCACAGTTTTGGTTAAGAAAAAGTCACAGAAAAAATTCACACTTTATGTGAAAAAAGACAAGATTGATTCAGTTTCTTAAGTAAAGTAAGGTAATGAAACAAAAAACCTTTAAGTCAGTAATTAATTGATAATACATAACATGTACAGATTGAAAATAGCTTACATAATATCGTGAAACGTTATCTTCGCATAAGTCGTTTTCATGACAGTGACATCACCTGACTTACCTTAATCCATTCCAGGTTGATGTTACCCATTCATAAAAAGATTTAATGATTTTATTTTGAAGTTTTTAAGCAACATTTTCTTTAGTTTAGCATCAGCTCATATTTTATACGTGGCGACCTACTTTTGGACCTTGCAAAACCTCGAACTGGCCTCTTCCGAAGTTGTTTTAGTTATGCAGGTGGTTTAGCATGGAATTCCCTACCCAAGTCTGCCAAAACTGATAATTACACCACATTCAAAAGACATCTGCATTCACATGTCATGAAATCTTGTACACACATTTAACGACAATTCTGTTTCAGTTATTTCAACGTTTCCACGAGCATTTAACTGTCATTGTAATATTTTCAATTTTAAATTGAATTTTTAATATTAAGTAGCTTTATTGCTTGACCTCTCTCTCTCTCCCTCTCTCTCTCTCTCCCTCTCTCTATGTGCGTGAATGACTATGAGTAAATGTACTTGTGTGTGCTAAGTTTCTGATTGTGATGATTATAGTAATTGATCCTGTCTGAAGTTGTTAATATTTTAATTTTTAACACGCTGAAAATTGTATTGCAGGGCAGAAATGTAAAAAGGCAATTATGCCTATTTTTTTACCCTGATGAAATAAAGATTTCGTTCGTTCGTTCTGTACATTTCCCTTTATTGAGACTGCTTTACTATATAAAAAAAAGGATTCAATAATTAACCTTTCAACTACAGACAGACGCAGGAACAGGGCTAAGATTGTAGGCCTATATTAGGGTCACCACATGTCCCCATTTCCCCGGATTTAACCTTAAGATTGAGCATCCGTTCGGGTTTATTTAATAATGCAATTTGTCCGGCATTTTTCTCTTAGAGATGGAACATGACTTCGAAGAGGTCTTGTCTTATGCAAGTTTATTCGTTACGTTGCATTTCTCGTAAATATTGAACGAATTGTATAGGAATATAGTTGTGTTGTGTAAGTGCAAAACTGTATTAAATCTATGATAGACACTTGTGTCAAACGTATGTGCCCTTGAAGATTCCGAATATGCTTGTTGAAAAACGAAGAGTTTGAATGTCAAGTTTCATGAAGTTTTCATCAGTTGTTTACAAGACTTAAATATATTGATTAAAACACTAGAAGATTTCACATATTTTTCCTGGATGACCTTACACGTGTAGTGGATTTGATGGTATTGTATGGTGGTGGTGTTACCTAGTGTAATGAATGAGGTCAGTTGTGAAGGCTCCTGAGATAAATGTTGAGGCGAATTACAGAAGGCCCTTCTTACTACCACTTACGACCTCAAACATATCTTTTTTTTCTAATGAATGTAGCTACGTTAAAAGTCTAGGGTACTGAAATGTAATGTGTTGTAGTAGATTACCCACACACACACACAGATATTTAATAAATCTAATAATAATAATAATAATATAATGTATAACACACTGAACTAACTCAGGCTGTTTTAGTTTTAAATATTAAATCTTTTGGTAAATTTATTTGTTCTGATCCAAACGTTTGTTGGTCAGAACCTATGAAATATTATGGAGTTATAAATGGAATGCATAATTATATGACATAATAAAATGGAATGTGATTACAAAGGTATGTTATAAGTCTAGTTAATATTAATTATATTAGATTGTCCCAGGAGACTATTACTGAATGTACTGTTGGGGTGGTATCATCACGCCCAGTCTATGACCACCAAACATTGTCCATTGACTTATGGGATGAATACATGGTTTATTTTCCCACAATGGTATGTCTTTATTTGATGGTGAATTGGTTGATAAATTAGTTGGTAACTCAGTTGGTGAACTTCCAGTAGGCCAGATCTCACTTATCTCGCCTGCGTCGATCTTGTACAAGAGTCTGGTGGCCCCTCCTCTCCGTGCTGGGGGATAATATACGGCTGCTCTGACACAATGTTAGACTGCACTGGCCCACGCTTGTGTATATTACAACAGCATGCGGCACCTCTTCGGTGCCAAACAGAAACTCACAATTCTGAAATAAAAGTTTTGTGGCATGTGTCAGAACTCTACCAACTGAGCCACTTCTGGACACAACACTACACAACAACACCACACAGACTGGGTCAGATCTCTCTGACCACACAGTACATCTTACCTAGTTGTTTTCATATAGTACTAGTTCCCCAAGACTACCTTGCATCTGAGATATGTTCAATAGTTTTCTTCTAGTCAATAGGATAGGTGATATGTTCCACTGATCTCAACAATAGATCCGCCTTCATAGTTTTTGTAGGCGTCCATATATTTTGTTTGTCTCTAGACCCTGAACTTGGGCTGGGGATCTAGAGCGAGCACTTACTTGTCGTAATCATTTTATATGATATGGCAGTATCAATCACTCGAAATATTAAAATGTACAAAAGAATTGCTTTCATTCTTACCAGAATTCAGAATTGAGAACACAGTTAAATGCTAGCAAAACTCAGCTGAGCTGCTGTGTATCTGATGGCGTCCCACTAAAAATTATGTATGATCTTCTGGAAACAACACCACAGGTACTACACCACTGTGTCTCTGGACAGTTTTGTAACGAATGGCAAAAATGCGCATCTCTGTCCTGCCAATATGATTTCATTCATTCAATCACCGACTCCCCCCCCCCCCCCCCCCCGAACTTTCAAATCTACAACCAAAAGTCAAATTTCAGTCAGCTCTCAGTCAAGTATGTATTACTGTCTGTTGGTCCGTCTGTCTCTACTTGTTTTTCATACAAAAAACACGCTTGGTTCTTGGACCCCTCCATGCAGTACCCTACACACTTCTGCCTCCGAAGTTATTTTTAGCCACAATTCTCCACCATTTCCCCTCTCTTTAATTACAGCTCGCTTTTAGCACTTGAGTCTCAAGGCCGCAAATTTTGAAAATTTAGTGACATTTTTTAACAGTGCAGTCGCTCGTCTGATATGAACAACACAGTCTTTTGTCAATATCTTCATTATTATCTATCCGTCTGTATAATTTAAAGTACATTATTTCTCTGCTCAAGACGGGCTATCAAACTAGCTAGGTTTTATGTTCCTAACATTATTATTAAGAAAAAGTTACTTTTCAAGGTTAGTTGTTTTTTTGAAATATGTTCGAGAACCTTCTCCACGGCGTATTGCCGCTGAATTCAAATAACAATCAAGTATCGTAAAAGTCCAAGAAATGACTGTTTCTGACACGAGCTAAAGTCGTTTTTTTTGTCCATTTCCTTACCCTCTGTCAACTAGTGACGTGAATTTTTTTCTTTTTTCTTACCAATTGCGTCTTTTAGCCTTGCGATCTTCAAACACGTGTTCAGTCATATTTTTCCTTTTGGTGTCCTCCGTTCTCTCCCGTCTACAAAGGGTAAACGTTTCGTCTGCACGTCTAACTCGTTAGTTTTAAATGGCGGTGGGAAAGGCTGGCATGGGCGAGCATGTCTCCTAGTATCTTACGCATTATTTTTAACCCTACATTTTATCGTTAAATTTGGAGATATTTTAACGTTGTATCATGGTAAATTCATCACAACACGGAGTACCAACATGTGTAGATGTGCGAACTGTTGGTCAATATTTAATTGATAACGATGTTGCATGTGACGATGCAAGTGCTTTGATAAACTTAAGAACCTGAAAATATTTGTTGAAAAAAAAAAAAACAATTTGTTATGAAGTATGCATGCAGTTGCTGGCACACGAGAAGCGAAGCCAATTTTTAAAACAATGAGTAAATGTTGAGTTTCATTCTGAAATTGTAATGATCACACAATATTTGCTTGCGGTGCCTGGTCACAATATAAATGTGGACAATCTTTTCTCATTGAAGGACAGTCACTGGACAAAAGACAGAAACATGTTCAATGTGATGATAGGAAACTCTATACAGAGCGATACAACAGGAGACAATCTGATCATCAGAAGGGTCCTCCCGTCGAACAAGTGTTTCGGCCCTGTATACTCCTTTACACTCTAAGGGGGGCGGGCCCACCTGGGTCATGACTCCCAAGTGTCTCCGCCTCCTGTTGTCTTATGTATAAAATTAACGCACTCCATCTTGGTTGCAGCTTTAAAATCCACAATTTTGGCAGCCGGAGGCAATTGTGAAAGTAACCCTTATCTTGAAAGCAAATTATTGTGCCACAGCACACCACGACTAGGGACAGACACTGACCCACCTGCGCAAAGCCAACGAGGCTTGAAGCCACTGCATGCTAGCAACTGAAATCTACTTGCGCACGACACCTTGTATAAAATACGCCGCGTGTTGCCTGTAAGCCACCGACCCTTCATTAATACAACGAAAAACTCAATGTATTGCGGACTTAGAAAAATTTGCACTTTCTGGATGTTTCCTGTAACGCAGGTGGGGATATAGTTTACTGTCCCGAGTTCCATAGCCCATTGTGGTTGTTCCACAGCCAGCATGATGCCTTTTCCGCAGTTTCACTAAGCCTCTTCAGTGCCCTTGTTCTCGACTGTTCCCTCAGCCCCAACAGTTTCAATAAATCAAACATTGATGCAGCCACGAGCCCTTTTGCACCCACCTCAACAGCCATGACCCTTGCAGTGAACCCATCGTGTCTCAGATCCGCGGCCAGATCACTATACTTTGCCGTTTTGAACAAATGTTGCTCTTCCAATCTGGATTCAAATGGCACGGTCAGTTCAATCAATATAACCTGGTGGTATGATGAAGAATGCAGCACTATATCCGGCCGTCTTCGAGATTTCCTGATACTCTCTGGATATGCCCCTCGTCCAGGTAGGTCTACCGCCATCTCCCAGTCATTTGCACAGTCAAGGAGAGATGGTACACTGCTACCTGATTTACTTGGTTTTGGGTGTGCTGACTTTTCTGCTCTCAGGAAGTATGTGTTTGCGGTGTTCGGCCTGACATTGCCAGATCTATTGTCGCACCCAGCTCATTTAGCATTTTGTTGTGGCACCATGTGTATCGCCCTTGACCTAATGACACCTTGCAAGCTGAGAGCACGTTTTCAAGTGTCTCCCTCTCATGGCACAGGGGCACTGCCCATCATCCGTCTTTCCCTATCTCACACGGTTTGAGGCCGATGGCAGGAGGTCATATATTGATCTAACAACGAAGCTGAGCCTTAGAGGTGCCATATGCCATATATCATTCCTTGTCAAGGACCTTTGCAGGGCTCCTTCCCATGTAGTCCATTGGCCTTGTTGAGCCTGCCTTACTGCTTTTTGCAGCCTCTTATCATTCTCAGCTCCTCGTATCTCCTGAACTAACATATCTATGCGCTCCCTGCTTGATGCCTTGGACCCCCAGCGTGTGATGCAATACTGTGGTTTTATTTTTCAACAGGCTCGATTCCGTTCTTCTATTTGAGTTTGCACCAGTCTTCTTCCCTTTGTAACTACATGTGTTTGCCATGTTTTTTCTCCTTGAAATATATCGAGTTTGATCTTTTTCTGTAGGTCTAAAAATTGCGTTTTAATAGGAACTACAGGGGAGTTATATTAGATTTTTACCAGTTCGTTTTTTTCACCAGTTCTTTTCGCTAGATAATCGCGATCAGGGAATCTTATTTTCTTTGTTAAAAAAGAATCGCGGTCGTCTCGTAACGTGACGCAATTTTTTGGATACGCGGTCTGCGCGTTGTTTTCAAATCTATTGGCGGAGGCTCGGTTGTTAAATTTTGTATGAATTTCATTGGTCGGGGAGGAACGCCAGCGATGACGTATCTGGCCTCGTTGTCTGTAATAAATACTAGAGGGAATTAATTGTGGGCCCCTTTTGTCCGAAGAATATTCAACCGTGAGAATCTACGTCATAGGCACTTGCTCTTCAGTGAGATATTTGATCTATTGGGTAAACCATAACTATTTAGCATGGTACTTGTAATTCGCTTCTAATAGAGACTTGCCGGTTAAAGTATAAGCTTTCCTCGGGAGGTTTTAATTTAGTTTTTAAACCGAAGTGCCATCAATTACGATCTCAGAGAAAGTAGTTAATGTACGAGGGGCAGAGAAGTCTTTATATGATAATAGCCGTAGCTAGGAGTGTGTAAAGATTTTGAGACATTTAATGTGAGCTCCGTAATATGTAAAAGAAGGTCTAAATTTTTTTAAGAAGGTTGGTAGGAAAAACTCGCATCTTTGATTTATGATAAACTTCTGTATATAAACGGGAGCGGGATTTTGTAATTTTAAGCACGTGGGCACGGTTATTGTATTGAGTTTTAATTCGGGAATGTTACCCAGATTAGGGTGAAGTTAACATTATGGTGAAGGAACACGTGTATGTAACTACGGGGGATACATTGATAACCTCGATTGTTTATAATTTACTTGCAGTTTAAATACGTTAGCATAATTTTGGCGTACGTTATTTATTGTGCATTTTTATTGTTGTACAGTCAGAAGACACGAGATGTAATCTATATTTCTGTTATGGGGTTTTCCTTTTATGTTCAAGAGATGTAGATTTTATTTTGATAAGGGAAGTGTTTTCTGAGACGGGTTCCAGTCTGCCTAGATTTAATTTTGTATTGATAAATGTACCCCAAGGGTCAGCGACAAAAGTAGCCCAAGTATCTTCGCACAGGTATTTCCTCAGTGGAAAAATGTTGTGACACGTGGCTAGTCATGCAGAACAAAGGATCTGGGTCAGCCGATGTTTACTTTGGAAAAGAGAGAGAGGGGATTGCCTGGGAGATTGACTTTTTGGGGCATAAATATTTTGTATCGTTGTGTATAGCGGGAATAGAGAAGGTGAGCTGTAATTGATTTAAAGGGAGAAGGAAGTATAGTGTTTGAGATGTGGAACTTTTGACGTGTTATATAGCTGTTGCTTTGTTTGGTCCACAGCGAGTTTTCACGGTCTGTAGGAGGGGCAAGCAGCCTCTGTCCTTTACAACAGCAAAGTTATCATCTCAGGACCATATAGCTCGAGAGATCGGAAAAAAGTGCAAGAAATACCATATGTTTCCCAGGTAGCGAAGACAATCTTCAGCTGGGAACAGGATTTGTCTTTAATCCAGAGCTCTTAGCTCATTATACCCCTCCGACAACAGCACGTGGCTGGGAGATTGGTCTAAAGTTTTATACAGCCATAATAAAGCTGTATGTCCCTAAACCTCGAGCGGGTTAACGAGGCAAGTAAGAAGTCGGTCAGCAGCCGTGAAGCTTCTACACGTGATTCAAGTACCTCGAGCTTGAAAACCAAGTCATCAGTGCAGAAATCAGAAGCAGTAGACAGGGATATCATTCCTGGTTCTGAACGTTATCAAGAGAAGAAGCGTAACGGAGACGCCACATCAGCAGACGTCGAGTGTTAGAGAGACACTGAGACCAGGCGAAGAGAGAGAGAGAAGGAGGGAGATAATAGACAGGACCAATAGGGTCTTCTATTATCCATTAGATGGATAGCCTCTGAGCCATAGTTGTAATCTAAGTCTACTAGGGTAGCAGTCCAGTGGCGTTAAATTAGCTGCGCGTATGTCGCCTAAAAAGCCTGGAAGCTGTGTGTGTGTAGAAAATAGTTTAGGCAGTGTCAGCAGAACAGTGAAAGTAGGAGATAGATTTTAGGAGGGAGTGATGGCTAAAGTTGATGCCCCCACCCATTAATTGTGGTTAACTCAGTAATCATTCTATTTTTCCGCAGCAGGGTGAAAGAAGGAGTGAAAGTGGTTGTTTTCTAGTATCTACCAATTTAATTGTTTTTCTTGTGTTTCAGGTCTGTGCAACATTGCATATTACTGATTTTGTTTCTATGTGATTTGACTATGTTGATCATTTTTTATTTGCAATAAAACTATATAAATGTTCACTGGATCAGGTTCTCTAATTTATAGCTAACTGTACGGTACCTATATGTTGTCTGTATAGTGGTGTCTGTGGTCCTGATTTTAACCTTATCTCCTTTATTGGCAGCAAGAGGTGGTGAGTCTATAGCTATTATAGTAGTCACGGAGTGGCGAGGGAGAGTCAATCTCGGTTCTCATCTCTCGGGCCAATAGGCTCATCTGTCCACATTCACTATAATTTCACATCTAAATCTATCTTCTCAGTCTATCTCATACTAGGGTCTTGTCTATACACTGGACACACTCTAAACTTAAATCCACTTCGTGACACAGCGGATGTCTCCATGACCAAATCCCCGTCTATTCGTTTGTGTGTATCCGATTACCTCCTATAGTTTGAGCGACTCTTGGGCAGCATCAACAGCTTCTTCCACTCTCCACTTCCTTCCCGTTTTCAGTGTGGGGTAAATGGACTGAAATTTCCATGAACGGAAATTTCCTTCTGCAATTAATTTAAAAGAAGTATCGTACGGTCAATACCATGATTTCTTACAAGAAAATAATGAATTGTAAAAGAAGATAATATCCGCCAAAAATAAATAAATGAAATAAAATAATCATAGAAATAATTTTATCAATACTATTTTAACATGTGGCAAGTTAATTTTTTATGTTTAAATTATTTTAAAACTTACATTTTAAAGGACATTTTATTTTGTACCTCCTAACCTTTATAAAAGAAGAACTAGCTTTAGTCAACACAATCATGAATTAATAGATTGAAATAAATAAGTCCTCTTTTTTGTCTTGTAGTGTCTTTTTTTTTTACACCAACAAGTAAGAGTGTACTCTTTTTTTGAAAAAACGATATGGTCACCCTAGCCTATATAAAGGTGTGTACACACACATATACAAATACACACACACATATACAAATACACTCACACACACGCGCACACCAACACACATACACATAAAGAGGTTTACCTGGTTTTAGCGAGGTGTGCTCCGTTCAACCTAGACACAAGGTCCGTCAGTTATATTAGAGCGCATGTCCAAACATAAAAGACCTTGTGGTCTAGTGTAAAATTAAGCATTATAAGTATTTAAATAAATAACACGGTATTTAATCAGTTTTACAAATTACGGTTCACAAGAAACAAGGGACGTTTCGGGTTTCGTGAGCAATTGAATGACATCTATCATGACAAACATTTACCGGTGGCCCTTCATTTCAATAGGCCTGACCATTCAGGTAATTCCGATATACATGTCACTGCCCTCCGTTCATGTGCCGGTAATGACAAGACTCGCTTTTCGTTGGAGAATCGCCTTATTTTTAAAATGGGCGCTTTAGCTCCCGATGGTTTGAATATACAACATCATTTTGCATAAATTCTGGTAGCTTTTCTATTTTTCATTCTTTATTCGTTGTCTTTTAGATCTATCTTTTTATGTTTTTGTTTTGGTTCGTTTCGTATCTTTTTATATCTCTTGTTTTGTGGCTATCGTACGTCACTTCCTTGTAATTTCTGTGACAAGAGACTACCGATTTCTTCCACAGATTCTTTGGATCGAGCTAAGCTAACTTTTACTAGTTCCACAGTTTCGTTTATTCTTCTTTTTTTTTCGTTTCGTTGATTATTTACTTTCTTGTTTCAGTATTTCTTTTAGATTTACGGTTTTCTTGTATTATTATTGTTCTTTTTTTCTCTCATCACTTTTTCCATCTGCTTGTATCGCCCATTTGTTGTATATTTCTCACCATCGTATAGTTTTGTAGTACCTATATGTAATTTTTGTCTTTGTCAACTGTTTGTGGCTGACGAAGGATAAAACCAGAAACGTCCCTTGTTTCTTGTGAACCGTAATTTGTAAAACTGATTAAATACCGTGTTATTTATTTAAATATTTATATTCCTTACCAGTTTTACAGCAGCCCCTTAATTTATAAAATTAAGCATTATATTGTGTCATGTGTTTGTTTTATGACATTTTCTGCTGTGGACTTTTTTCATGTGATGTTTTTTTGTGATTTTTTTCCCTACAATTCACTTTTTTAAAATTTTGCACAGTTTTCACTGAAGCACTTAATAAAATGAATTTAAAACAGTGAACTCTAAAACACAGTGTATCTATGTGTGGCAGGCAGACTTCAAGAATGTGAGAACAGTGACGTCGGCCAGCTTGATCACCTAATGCAGTGTTTCTCAACGGGGGCGGTACCGCCCCATGGGGGCGTTTTCAAGATATCTGGGGGCGTTCTAATGGATTGCAACGATTGGGGGTCGCTACTTCCATTCAGGAGGGCGTTGCGTACATTTTTACAAGAATCAATATGAAACAATTACAAAAGATATTCCCCTTCGCATAGCTTGTAACACGATCCCATGGAGTGTTTCAAGGATTCCAAAGGCAAAATTTTAGTACCTGGGATGTTACCATTGTCAGGAGACAGTAGGCGGAGATTTATGTCCCTTCAACACTCGAAACATTCGTTAGCCTCTCGACACACCAAAGCTAACCTTCTCTCTCCACTCTCGACACATATTTTCTTCTGGAAACACATTTTTGTTGGAAAAAAATTCCTTTTTCCAATGTCATCGCATGTGCGACAGACGGAGCACCAGCTACGGTTGGTCGTCATCGTGGGTTTCTGGCCTACTTAAAAATTGTGACACCAGGTGTTTTAACAATTCATTGTGTTATTCATCAACAACACTTAGTCGCCAAGCATCTTGGTGACAGACTCCACAAATCATTGAACAGTGGTATCAGTGTTATTAACAAAATTAAGGCGCATTCGTTGAACGATAGATTATTTCGTAAACTTTGTTGTGATATTGGTGAAGAGTTTGAACGTCTTCTCCTACACACGGAAGTACTATGGCTGTCCAAAGGTAACTGTTTAAAATGAGTATGGGCATTATTTGATACTGTTGTAGAGTTTTTGGCTTCGATCAAAGAAGAATTTAGCATGGAAAGAAAAGTATTGCGAAACGATGTGGCATATCTTTCAGACATATTTGAAAAGTTAAATGAGGTTCTTCTTAAGCTACAAAGAAATGAGATCAGTCTGATTAAAGTGAAAGGAATTATCATGGGGTTCATCAACAAATTGACATTATATAAAAATAATCTTAGTCGCCGAGAACTTTCTCATTTTCCATGTTTACTGCAGTTAGGTGGGAACAGGCGTAAAGATTCCGATTTAGAGGTTTGTTGCAGTCATTTGGACGCTATTAAAAATGATATGAGCATTAGATTTACAGACTTGCAAGAACTAATAATACCGGATTGGGTGATTAATCCGTTTGAATCAGACGTGGAACATGTTAGTCAACATTTACAAAAAGAATTAAATGAGCTACAAAATGACTTCGAGGCAAAAGCATGATTCAGTCACACACATTACGAAAAATTTTGGATCCAGCAGAGGCTTGCGTATCCTGTTCTTTGGCGTGAAACTAAATTGCTAATTACAGCATTCCCAACGTCATATTTGGTGGAGAAGGGGTTCAGTGCAGTAGTGTTGCTGCTACAAAAGCAACGAAACCGACTGCAGATTTGTAACAGAGGAGATTTGAGACTTCTTTTTAACAAACTTAGAACCAAATATTACAAAACTGGCTGAGTCACACCATGCGCAAGGATCTCAAAAAGCTTCATTAGTAAGTGAAATTTTATATAATTATACCATTATTATCAACTAATAATTTTTCCAATTTTTTCACGTTTAAAGTTTTTACATAAGGAGAGGCTTAAATATTTAGATTTGAAGATATATATATATATATATATATATATATATATATATATATATATATATATATATATATATATATATATATATATATATATATATATATATATATATATATATATATATATATATATATATATATATATATATATATACAGTCATTTAGGCGCTATTAAAATGAGTAAATAAATAAACAAATAACACACAATGGTATTTTATCAGGCACTGTAGCGAAATTGTTAACACTTGCTTGGTTGTAGCGCGACACACGCCCACGCGACACCCACACACACAGTGCAAGGTCGGCTCGGCGGGTCTTTCTTTGAAGTTTGTGACAGCGGAAATGGGAATTACGTTTAGCTGGAACGGTATTGCAAGAATGAGGAAATAAGCTATATAGGAATGTATGGTGGACTTTAAAAGTATGCATTTACTGAAAATTAAATTATTAACTACCGGAGAACGCCCGGTTGGAATAATATTAAATAAATATAACTCAACAAAGGAGATAGACTAGGAATTATATCCAAAAGGATATTATCCAAATATAAATAGTTTTAAAGATAATTAATATTTTTCACCTTCATCACATCGGCTAAAAGTTAGCTAATAATCTTTAAAAATTTATTACACTAACAAGCCTCAACGGATTTGGATAAAACTTATATGGAATGAAAGCCTCATATGGGGAAAAGGGAATGATACATAGGAAAGACGGAAGAATATAAGTGTGTAGTGAACAGAAGAGAAAAACAAGTACAGGAAAAACACAGATTGCTTCAAATCGCCTCAAATCAGGAGATGAAACTAAAATCTTTTTGGGAATTTAGGAGGTGCTTTCTCGGACGGGCGAGAGACTGAAATATAAGGACAGAGCGGCGCATTGGAAATCACACACACCAAATCCAGAAGCCAGAGTGAGAAACTGGAAGACAACATCTGCAAGAAAAGTTCTATTTTCACGCTGCATGCAGGGCAGATTAAATTAAGCCAATACAGTCTCACCGTGAGCTTATTAATCCTAAGAGTTTATGTAAGTTTATTAAAAATATATGTATTACTAATATCATTTTATTTCAGATTTTATTTCTGATTGATTGTAGCAGATATAATAAAAAAGGGAATGACGCTAACCAGAGATAACCTTTACCGACATTGTTGTCGTGAGAAATTCTAATCCACATATATAAATTAAAACGTAAATGTAAAGCCTAACAAATAACTTCAATAAAAGGAAAGAAGAATGGTAAAGAACAGTGCTGTCACAATGACTGTACTCGAAATCCCCCTTGTTTTCTACTTCGTCTGCAAATTATAACGTTTCACGTTGATAGTAAAAGCCTACTGCTTCAATACCCGCTTTCTACGATAAAACGTGTACTGCCTTTCTAAGAAAAACCTTGAGATACGCAGCTGACCTAGATTTAAAATTCCATTCATGTCATTTTATACACTACGTTAAAAAAAACACGAAAGACAGATGGACTAAAGATAGAAAGAAAGGGAGAGGCTGAAAGCGGGAACGCATGCAACACTAAACACGCGTCTCGCTATACAATTACTACCATCACGCGTGTAAGGCCACAAGCACTAGCTTTTTTTCAAATCGACAGTGATAAAAAACACTACATACACGAGAGTTAGTTTTTAAAAACTCACAAAACGCTTATTAGGAAACATGACATTATACTGGTTTACGTTTGAAAACATTACAGTACCCAGACACCACATCGTATTCGAAGTAAACAGGAGGTAGAAGAAAATGCATATTTTGAACGCAGCCACTTAGCTCCTTTAAATTTGTATATTTGGGTTCCTTAGGACTTGCTGACAAATAATATGTTAAACGTTACGCAAATAGTCTAGGAATTAACAAATTATAGCCAAAAGAAATAGTGAGGGATGTCAGACAACACCGAAATCAGAATCGCTCAGTGGCAGATTTTCACCCCACCATTGTACGGGAAATAGGCTGACATGTTACCTCCTATTTGATTGGCGGAAAGTAAATGTAAGGCTAAACACGATTAGTCGGACTATAAATACTACTTCTTTGTTGTTAGGGGAAACGTGAGTAGGAGTACTTTTTTGAAAAGCTGTGTAAACATGGCTCGATTGGTTAGACCTGCCAATCAGAGGCGTCAGGTCAGGACCACATTTTCAAATAAACTTACTAAAGAACCAGTGCGTTGAGCACCAGTGCATATTTTTATAAATAAAAGCCTGGGACATCGGCAGATCGAAGTTGTGCTATATTCATTGCCATTCAACGTAACTGTGTAATATTTCCATGAATTGTGGTAAGCTTGAAATGTTTGATATCTTTTTAATGAAAATTGAATGTAAATTGATAAATTATGTCTGTATATATGTGTGGTTCAGTAGCGAACATGAGGTAAAGCCTATATATTGCTCCAACCTGAACAGAAGGTGTCGGAGAAAAGTAACACTGCATGGAATTGCTAAACAGTACACTGACACCTATCTTATTGACTAGAAAGAAATCATGCTGGAATTGCATAGGCGTAGTAACCATTAGGGAGGAATATACTGGTGTAAATTATTTCAGATGAAGCTGACAGTTGGCCTACCGCTCTGAACTCAGTGTTTGTTATGAAATGTGTTCAATCTGTAAATAGATTATAAACTAGTTATGAAGTAGGAGGTACAACCTTCTTGTTTCAGGGACTGTGGTCCAAAAGTTATTGAGCAGCACCTGATCAGAGCTTTGCTGAATCCAGAGGCGGACAGCATACTCCTTGGTCCATATAGCAAACCGTGAGGTGTCTCCAGAACACAGTGGAGCAATCGAGCAGAGGAGTCTTTTCCTGCCGCCATCACGAAAGATAAGCCTATGTGGCCAGCGGAGCTCAACATTATGTAACCCCATCTTAAACTGACATTGTATAAAAATAAGAGGGGAAATTAATTGTTTCAATGCCAGGAACTGAGAACATCTCCAATACTAGTTCCAACAGAAACAAACACTTGAAGTCATGATGACAAATACCAACATAGCTTGAAAGACCAAAACCAGTATTACCTCATAGTACCACTACACAACTGACACACATAGTATAATACTAAGAAAATATGTCACTACAAGATTCATATTTATAAATTATGTACATATAACTTGTAATTAAAATTGATTGTGATTCCTGGTTCACTTTGTATTTGAATCAGGGTACACATATATATTAGTGACAGTACTTAATACATATTGATATTTGAAAATTTACCAGTGACTCATTTAAGATAGTCTCATAGAGTGTTATATGTATGTGAGTGTCACAGTGTTGTCAAGTGTGGTGGAATAAATTAAATTGTTTATCTGTCTGTTGTTGTTGTGACTTACACTTCATCATATACATACCATAGACATTTAACGTAGTCATCACAATATTCCAGAATAATTCTGACTGAGGTATAAATATGTGGTAGCAAGTAAGGTCATCTGTAATACACTACACTTATTAGATACAGATACCTTCACAGCTGATCTCAGTCAGTACACTAAGTCCCCTATAAAAATTTATAACATCCCACTTTACCACATATATTGGGATCTCGCTCCAGGGATATTGAACTTTCTCCTGTTATATATATTGGGAATAATAAAGAATTAAAAGGTATCCTTGGGTGGAAATAAATAAGGTTGAGCTCTCAGTGCCTGTAGTGTCCTTAGATAATTATTGAAAGATTGAATTGTTACATTTGCATGTTAGACAATGGCCGACTTGGCAAAATTTCGATCTGCTGCTGTACAGACTGCGAAAGAGTTAGGAATGGACGGGCAAATTATGATTGCTTATGTCACTGCTGAATGTGACAAATATATTGAACGGGAAGAAAGAAGATTAGAAAAAGAGGCCGAAAGAAAATTAGAATCTGAAAGATTGGCCGAAGATAAGAGAATAGAGGCTGAAAAAGAAATTAAGAGGTTGCAGATTGAGGCTGACAAAGAGGCTAAAGCATTGGAAGCCGAGGAAAGAAGACAGGCTGCAGAAAGGGAAGCCGAGGAAAGAAGATTGACTGCAGAAAGGGAAGACAAGCGATTAGCTGCAGAAAGGGAAGCAGAAGATAAGAGATTACAAAGGGAACATGAGTTACGACTAAGGGAGTTTGAGTTTCAAGGCCATGCTCCTGAAAATGGTGCCAGTCCCTTTACCTCTGATGCCACTGCTAGCCAGGGAGCCTCAACCTCAGCTATGAATTTTCATTTAGATCATTTTGTTGAGAAAGACGATGATATTGAGAGCTATCTAAATAGATATGAACTATTAGCTACCACATATGGGTTAGAGAGAGAAAGGTGGAGCTTAAAGTTATCTCAAGGTCTTCGTGGGCAGCTTATGAAGTTTTTGCCAAAATGAGCAGAGGTGATCAGGAAAATTATGACATGCTAAAGCAGGCTCTTTTGTTAAGATATGAAAAGAACGCAGAATTTTATAGGAAAAAAATTTAGGAATGCTAAACTACTGTCAGGTGAAACCTATCACCAGTTCTCTGCACGGATAGAGACATACTTGGAGAAATGGACTTCTCTGGGGAAAACCCAAGATCTTAAGGAAATGGTCCTTATAGAACAACTAAGAGAGTCCATGGCTCCAGACCTGAGAAAGTTTCTCATGGAACAAGGTGCAGAGAGGCTGGGTGAGTTGCTAAATGTTGCTGAAAGGTATCAAGCAGCTCAGGCAGAGGTATCAGGTAATAAAAAGAAACAGCTGGAAAATTTTAGGGCACCACAGAACTTTAATAAATTTGATCCTAGAGATCAAAACAAAGGTAAGCACCAGTTTGATAGGCCACGGTACGACAATAAAAATAAAACCCCACAATTCGATGAAAGGAAATATGATGAAAGAAAATCTTTCAACCAAGGGAAAAGGTGGTGTAAAAATTGTCAGATGGACAATCATGACACTGACCGTTGCAGAAGGAAACCTGTGTATATGGCCACCCTTCAGGTCAGGTCGACCTCAAGACAGGAGGAGGATATTATGTTGAATACCACTCCAGATGAGATGAGGAAGGCACAGGCTGGGGATAAGACCCTCAAGCCTTGTTTCAGGAAATTGTCAACTTGTCATACAACTCCAGGCAAGGGAGATTTTTACATGAAAAACAAGTTGATGTATAGGAAGACTGGAGCTAGATCCAAAGGTCAGGGACAGCTGGTACTTCCTAAAAGATATAGGGCAGAATTAATAAGGAGCCTACATGTGAAACCAGATGGGGACCATGAGAAAATAGGTACCATCATTCAAAAGGTGGCTCACAATTATTATTGGCCCAAAGCAAGGTGGGACATTGAGAATTTTGTAGAAAGGTGTAGCATAGCACATGAGGGAACACCCACAAGTGGGAACATTGATCAGGACCTGGACACGCCACGGGGCAACATTAGGCCTGACAATAAAAAGAAAAATAAATTTGATAAAGTGGACCAAAGGGAATGGGAAGCCCCTTTTCACGGACAAGCTTCACTTAACTGTTTTACAATGGCCACTATGCGGAGAGTGCAAAAAGATGTCTTACCCCAGGATAAGCCGAAAATCCCTCAATCGGACTTAAACAAACTGGAGGAAGAAGATGTAGAGAGGAAATCTCTCATCAAGAATTTTAAGTGGGGAGAAAGCCCCAAAAGAAGAATTGGTAGCGGTCGTTTTTGTGCATGATAATTCTGGGAAGAAAAATCATCACTATAGCGCTTCGAGTGGAAGAGACCATACCGGTGCATGGACAAATAGGTCCACACAATTAAAGGTCCATATGTAACGCTGTTAAGAACGTGGACTGATGAAAAAGCAGAGGAAAATATTACATCCTCATACCAATATGTGAATGAGCTGACCACTCGTTTAAAAACTGGCTGGATACTTGCCAATGAAAATTTGAAACAAGCCAGGAAGAAACATGCTGCTTATTATAACAGGAAAGCTAAAGACAGAGATTTGGCTGTGGGAGAGAAGGTACTGCTTCTTCTCCCCGGTAGTCAGAATAAGTTACAGATTGGATGGCAAGGTCCATATACAGTTCTAGAGAAGGTGTCTAGAACCAATTATAAGATAGATAAGAAGGGGAAAGAAAAAATCTATCATGTGAATCTCCTGAAGAAATATTTGGAAAGAGAACATCAGGAAGAGACACACTTGTTGACCTTGTCCATTGCCATGGAGATGAAAAGGAACCACTTTCATCATTTGAATATCCATTACACCCCTGTGAGACAGCGGCACAGGTGAAAATCAGTACACATTTAACGAAAACTCAGAAAGAGAGAGTACAACAGGTTCTAGATAATCATACAGAGGTGTTAACAGATCGACCGGGGCATACAAACTTATTGGAATATGATATGAAGCTGATAGACCCCACACCTGTCTGTATGAAACCCTATTCGATTCCTTTTGCTAAGGAGAAAGCTTTGAAGGAAGAGATAGACTATTTGTTGAAGGAAGGAATTATTTCACACAGTGAATCTTCGTATAGTTCCGGTGTTGTACTCCTAAGGAAGCCCTCTGGAGAACATAGACTCTGTATAGATTACAGGAGACTGAATGCTATTACAGAAGGACAGGTGGATCCATTGCCGGATACAAATCAGTTGTTTGCCAGACTAAATAAAGCTAAATATTTCTCAAAAGTGGATCTGAGTAAAGGATACTATCAGATTCCAGTAAAGCCTGAGGTTAGACCATACCTAGCTTTTAGTACCTCAGAAGGACACTATGAGTTTAATAGATTGCCATTTGGATTGAAGAATGCGCCTAGTGTCTTCTCTAGAATGATGAGAAAATTATTGGACCCTCTGAATAATCCAGGTATCACAAATTTCATGGATGATATCCTTATAGCAACAGAAACATTTGAGGAACACATTGACTCTCTGAACATGCTGTTTAATCGACTTAGGGAAGCGAATTTAACAGCCCGACCAACCAAATGTTGCGTTGGATGTAAAGAATTGGAATTCTTGGGACACACAATTTATCGGGGAAACATGACCCCTGACCCAAAGAATTTAGAGAAACTAAAGAAAGCTCCGAGACCACAAACCAAGAAAGACGTGAGATCCTTTGTCTCATTATGTGGTTTCTACCAAAAGTATATCAAAAACTTTAATTCCATATGTGCACCGTTAACTGATTTGACTCGTAAGGGAAATCCAGATCGAATTACATGGACACCACAATGTGAAATGGCTTACCAAGAATTGAAGGAAAAGCTCACAAGTAAACCTATTTTGAAATTACCTGACTTAAGTCAAGAATTCATTGTAAGGACGGATGCCAGTAATATTGGGTTAGGTGCAACGTTGCTACAGAAATCAGATGCATTGGATGGGGAATTAAGCCCAGTGCCATATGCTAGCAGAAAGTTGAATAAAGCTGAAACCAACTACTCAACTAGCGAAAAAGCATGTCTTGCAGTAATATGGGCGATAAAGAAATTCAATATTTATCTATATGGGAAGGCATTTAAGTTGCTAACGGATCACAAACCTTTGTCGTTTCTAGCAAAGGCTAGACATGAGAATTCTAGATTACTCCGTTGGTCATTATTGATGCAGCCATTTGAGTTTAGCATAGAGTATATAAGTGGAAAAACAAATCTGGGAGCGGATTTTTTAAGCCGCCATCCGTGTGATGAGAATCACCCTAAACCCCAGGTATAATAAGAAATTTCTCTATGTGTATATAGAATTATAGACTGACATATAACGTCTGTTTTAAGTGGGGAGGATTTGTCGTGAGAAATTCTAATCCACATATATAAATTAAAACGTAAATGTAAAGCCTAACAAATAACTTCAATAAAAGGAAAGAAGAATGGTAAAGAACAGTGCTGTCACAATGACTGTACTCGAAATCCCCCTTGTTTTCTACTTCGTCTGCAAATTATAACGTTTCACGTTGATAGTAAAAGCCTACTGCTTCAATACCCGCTTTCTACGATAAAACGTGTACTGCCTTTCTAAGAAAAACCTTGAGATACGCAGCTGACCTAGATTTAAAATTCCATTCATGTCATTTTATACACTACGTTTAAAAAAAACACGAAAGACAGATGGACTAAAGATAGAAAGAAAGGGAGAGGCTGAAAGCGGGAACGCATGCAACACTAAACACGCGTCTCGCTATACAATTACTACCATCACGCGTGTAAGGCCACAAGCACTAGCTTTTTTTCAAATCGACAGTGATAAAAAACACTACATACACGAGAGTTAGTTTTTAAAAACTCACAAAACGCTTATTAGGAAACATGACATTATACTGGTTTACGTTTGAAAACATTACAGTACCCAGACACCACATCGTATTCGAAGTAAACAGGAGGTAGAAGAAAATGCATATTTTGAACGCAGCCACTTAGCTCCTTTAAATTTGTATATTTGGGTTCCTTAGGACTTGCTGACAAATAATATGTTAAACGTTACGCAAATAGTCTAGGAATTAACAAATTATAGCCAAAAGAAATAGTGAGGGATGTCAGACAACACCGAAATCAGAATCGCTCAGTGGCAGATTTTCACCCCACCATTGTACGGGAAATAGGCTGACATGTTACCTCCTATTTGATTGGCGGAAAGTAAATGTAAGGCTAAACACGATTAGTCGGACTATAAATACTACTTCTTTGTTGTTAGGGGAAACGTGAGTAGGAGTACTTTTTTGAAAAGCTGTGTAAACATGGCTCGATTGGTTAGACCTGCCAATCAGAGGCGTCAGGTCAGGACCACATTTTCAAATAAACTTACTAAAGAACCAGTGCGTTGAGCACCAGTGCATATTTTTATAAATAAAAGCCTGGGACATCGGCAGATCGAAGTTGTGCTATATTCATTGCCATTCAACGTAACTGTGTAATATTTCCATGAATTGTGGTAAGCTTGAAATGTTTGATATCTTTTTAATGAAAATTGAATGTAAATTGATAAATTATGTCTGTATATATGTGTGGTTCAGTAGCGAACATGAGGTAAAGCCTATATATTGCTCCAACCTGAACAGAAGGTGTCGGAGAAAAGTAACACTGCATGGAATTGCTAAACAGTACACTGACACCTATCTTATTGACTAGAAAGAAATCATGCTGGAATTGCATAGGCGTAGTAACCATTAGGGAGGAATATACTGGTGTAAATTATTTCAGATGAAGCTGACAGTTGGCCTACCGCTCTGAACTCAGTGTTTGTTATGAAATGTGTTCAGTCTGTAAATAGATTATAAACTAGTTATGAAGTAGGAGGTACAACCTTCTTGTTTCAGGGACTGTGGTCCAAAAGTTATTGAGCAGCACCTGATCAGAGCTTTGCTGAATCCAGAGGCGGACAGCATACTCCTTGGTCCATATAGCAAACCGTGAGGTGTCTCCAGAACACAGTGGAGCAATCGAGCAGAGGAGTCTTTTCCTGCCGCCATCACGAAAGATAAGCCTATGTGGCCAGCGGAGCTCAACATTATTGTTACGTGCAGTCTTTGATATCTTACAATATTATACATTGGTATTCTTGTTATCTTCGCAAATATTTTGAAAGCAAAATAGTGCTTAAGGGAAAGTCATTATTGAGTTACTTCCCTTGAAAGTTGTGTCGGCTCTTTCGATCAAACTCCGCGGATAAATCCATTTTACTGCGATTTATTCGTTGTTTGGGTAATAATAGATTGTTCTTGCTTCAGAATATCTATGGCCTGAATTTATGTGTATTGTTTGTCTGAGTAGGACGAGTCTGTCTTATATCTGTATATCTTTACATATCTAAGTCGAACTATATGTTCTGTTGTCTCTAGAGAGGTCGAAGGCTATTCGGCGGATGTGTCGCTAGAGTGTGGTGTGATTTGGCTTCGTCCTGATAGGGACTGTGTTTTTCCATGTCGGCCTGTCGCCGGGGAAAAAGTGATCTCAGTATTTGTGGGGAAGGTGATAGTCGTCTAAACCTATCGTGTATGCTTTACCCCAGTGTTTATTCGTATTGCCAAGGAATGGCAGTTTCATATTTCCTATACCAAGGTAATCAAAGATACTCTTATGAACTCTCGATCGAAGCCACCATTTTCGATAGTTACGATTTGAATGTCTAAGAGAATATATTTGACTCGATGAAAACGACTTCGATTCCTAGCAGCACTATATTCTGTAGAATGCAGTCAGTTGTTCATGATCAAATCTACAGAGCAATGCAATGTTTTATGAATGACTAACTTTAGGACAGATTCATTATCTGTATCCAAACGTGAGTGACAGCTCACGAGTGAAGCCATCTTGGAACCAAAACATGTAGTGACTTTCAAGAAGAGAAAAGGGATGCCCGTATTATCGCTTGATCAGTCCAGAGATCACTGCTACACATGAGAACCCATTGCTAGCGGTTCAATATTATTATATGGAAAAATATGTGCTGAACATTATGTTGAAGAATCGTCGCTAGACGAGATTAGGTCTAGAAGCCATCTGAAATATTGTTTATAAGCTGACGTGCTCAGTCAGTGAAGTCAGATGATATATATGTATGGGCGATACTGAGTGCTTGGCTACTGACAGTCCATTATACAATTATTCTACATGAGTGCCCATGTAACATTGCAAGACCATTTATCCACTGTACTATGATGTATTATGGCAACCTGTGATTTGTCACTATCTGTGCTGTCGAGTGTGTACGTCCAATTAAACTTTAGAAAAGGTACACAGTCGTTGGTGTCGATGACTTCCAGCCATACATGAGTGTGAGAAAAGAACATTTTTTGTCAACACCACAAACCTTTATCATCATTCGCACATTATACACTCAATCCATGTCTACACACCACTGCGTAGGTCAAGTTGACATTCCATACACTACAGTGGAGCAAACAACACCATAGAGATCTTATCAACTGATGATGATGATGATGTCTGCTTCCATCCACTTATATCTATCTTTTGGTGGATATCATTAACGGGAATAAAATATTCAACTTTATCAACTTTATCAATTATGTAACCCCATCTTAAACTGACATTGTATAAAAATAAGAGGGGAAATTAATTGTTTTAATGCCAGGAACTGAGAACATCTCCAATACTAGTTCCAACAGAAACAAACACTTGAAGTCATGATGACAAATACCAACATAGCTTGAAAGACCAAAACCAGTATTACCTCATAGTACCACTACACAACTGACACATAGTATAATACTAAGAAAATATGTCACTACAAGATTCATATTTATAAATTATGTACATATAACTTGTAATTAAAATTGATTGTGATTCCTGGTTCACTTTGTATTTGAATCAGGGTACACATATATATTAGTGACAGTACTTAATACATATTGATATTTGAAAATTTACCAGTGACTCATTTAAGATAGTCTCATAGAGTGTTATATGTATGTGAGTGTCACAGTGTTGTCAAGTGTGGTGGAATAAATTAAATTGTTTATCTGTCTGTTGTTGTTGTGACTTACACTTCATCATATACATACCGTAGACATTTAACGTAGTCATCACAATATTCCAGAATAATTCTGACTGAGGTATAAATATGTGGTAGCAAGTAAGGTCATCTGTAATACACTACACTTATTAGATACAGATACCTTCACAGCTGATCTCAGTCAGTACACTAAGTCCCCTATAAAAATTTATAACATCCCACTTTACCACATATATTGGGATCTCGCTCCAGGGATATTGAACTTTCTCCTGTTATATATATTGGGAATAATAAAGAATTAAAAGGTATCCTTGGGTGGAAATAAATAAGGTTGAGCTCTCAGTGCCTGTAGTGTCCTTAGATAATTATTGAAAGATTGAATTGTTTACATTTGCATGTTAGACAATGGCCGACTTGGCAAAATTTCGATCTGCTGCTGTACAGACTGCGAAAGAGTTAGGAATGGACGGGCAAATTATGATTGCTTATGTCACTGCTGAATGTGACAAATATATTGAACGGGAAGAAAGAAGATTAGAAAAAGAGGCCGAAAGAAAATTAGAATCTGAAAGATTGGCCGAAGATAAGAGAATAGAGGCTGAAAAAGAAATTAAGAGGTTGCAGATTGAGGCTGACAAAGAGGCTAAAGCATTGGAAGCCGAGGAAAGAAGACAGGCTGCAGAAAGGGAAGCCGAGGAAAGAAGATTGACTGCAGAAAGGGAAGACAAGCGATTAGCTGCAGAAAGGGAAGCAGAAGATAAGAGATTACAAAGGGAACATGAGTTACGACTAAGGGAGTTTGAGTTTCAAGGCCATGCTCCTGAAAATGGTGCCAGTCCCTTTACCTCTGATGCCACTGCTAGCCAGGGAGCCTCAACCTCAGCTATGAATTTTCATTTAGATCATTTTGTTGAGAAAGACGATGATATTGAGAGCTATCTAAATAGATATGAACTATTAGCTACCACATATGGGTTAGAGAGAGAAAGGTGGAGCTTAAAGTTATCTCAAGGTCTTCGTGGGGCAGCTTATGAAGTTTTTGCCAAAATGAGCAGAGGTGATCAGGAAAATTATGACATGCTAAAGCAGGCTCTTTTGTTAAGATATGAAAAGAACGCAGAATTTTATAGGAAAAAATTTAGGAATGCTAAACTACTGTCAGGTGAAACCTATCACCAGTTCTCTGCACGGATAGAGACATACTTGGAGAAATGGACTTCTCTGGGGAAAACCCAAGATCTTAAGGAAATGGTCCTTATAGAACAACTAAGAGAGTCCATGGCTCCAGACCTGAGAAAGTTTCTCATGGAACAAGGTGCAGAGAGGCTGGGTGAGTTGCTAAATGTTGCTGAAAGGTATCAAGCAGCTCAGGCAGAGGTATCAGGTAATAAAAAGAAACAGCTGGAAAATTTTAGGGCACCACAGAACTTTAATAAATTTGATCCTAGAGATCAAAACAAAGGTAAGCACCAGTTTGATAGGCCACGGTACGACAATAAAAATAAAACCCCACAATTCGATGAAAGGAAATATGATGAAAGAAAATCTTTCAACCAAGGGAAAAGGTGGTGTAAAAATTGTCAGATGGACAATCATGACACTGACCGTTGCAGAAGGAAACCTGTGTATATGGCCACCCTTCAGGTCAGGTCGACCTCAAGACAGGAGGAGGATATTATGTTGAATACCACTCCAGATGAGATGAGGAAGGCACAGGCTGGGGATAAGACCCTCAAGCCTTGTTTCAGGAAATTGTCAACTTGTCATACAACTCCAGGCAAGGGAGATTTTTACATGAAAAACAAGTTGATGTATAGGAAGACTGGAGCTAGATCCAAAGGTCAGGGACAGCTGGTACTTCCTAAAAGATATAGGGCAGAATTAATAAGGAGCCTACATGTGAAACCAGATGGGGACCATGAGAAAATAGGTACCATCATTCAAAAGGTGGCTCACAATTATTATTGGCCCAAAGCAAGGTGGGACATTGAGAACTTTGTAGAAAGGTGTAGCATAGCACATGAGGGAACACCCACAAGTGGGAACATTGATCAGGACCTGGACACGCCACGGGGCAACATTAGGCCTGACAATAAAAAGAAAAATAAATTTGATAAAGTGGACCAAAGGGAATGGGAAGCCCCTTTTCACGGACAAGCTTCACTTAACTGTTTTACAATGGCCACTATGCGGAGAGTGCAAAAAGATGTCTTACCCCAGGATAAGCCGAAAATCCCTCAATCGGACTTAAACAAACTGGAGGAAGAAGATGTAGAGAGGAAATCTCTCATCAAGAATTTTAAGTGGGGAGAAAGCCCCAAAAGAAGAATTGGTAGCGGTCGTTTTGTGCATGATAATTCTGGGAAGAAAAATCATCACTATAGAGCTTCGCGTGGAAGAGACCATACCGGTGCATGGACAAATAGGTCCACACAATTAAAGGTCCATATGTAACGCTGTTAAGAACGTGGACTGATGAAAAAGCAGAGGAAAATATTACATCCTCATACCAATATGTGAATGAGCTGACCACTCGTTTAAAAACTGGCTGGATACTTGCCAATGAAAATTTGAAACAAGCCAGGAAGAAACATGCTGCTTATTATAACAGGAAAGCTAAAGACAGAGATTTGGCTGTGGGAGAGAAGGTACTGCTTCTTCTCCCCGGTAGTCAGAATAAGTTACAGATTGGATGGCAAGGTCCATATACAGTTCTAGAGAAGGTGTCTAGAACCAATTATAAGATAGATAAGAAGGGGAAAGAAAAAATCTATCATGTGAATCTCCTGAAGAAATATTTGGAAAGAGAACATCAGGAAGAGACACACTTGTTGACCTTGTCCATTGCCATGGAGATGAAAAAGGAACCACTTTCATCATTTGAATATCCATTACACCCCTGTGAGACAGCGGCACAGGTGAAAATCAGTACACATTTAACGAAAACTCAGAAAGAGAGAGTACAACAGGTTCTAGATAATCGTACAGAGGTGTTAACAGATCGACCGGGGCATACAAACTTATTGGAATATGATATGAAGCTGATAGACCCCACACCTGTCTGTATGAAACCCTATTCGATTCCTTTTGCTAAGGAGAAAGCTTTGAAGGAAGAGATAGACTATTTGTTGAAGGAAGGAATTATTTCACACAGTGAATCTTCGTATAGTTCCGGTGTTGTACTCCTAAGGAAGCCCTCTGGAGAACATAGACTTTGTATAGATTACAGGAGACTGAATGCTATTATAGAAGGACAGGTGGATCCATTGCCGGATACAAATCAGTTGTTTGCCAGACTAAATAAAGCTAAATATTTCTCAAAAGTGGATCTGAGTAAAGGATACTATCAGATTCCAGTAAAGCCTGAGGTTAGACCATACCTAGCTTTTAGTACCTCAGAAGGACACTATGAGTTTAATAGATTGCCATTTGGATTGAAGAATGCGCCTAGTGTCTTCTCTAGAATGATGAGAAAATTATTGGACCCTCTGAATAATCCAGGTATCACAAATTTCATGGATGATATCCTTATAGCAACAGAAACATTTGAGGAACACATTGACTCTCTGAACATGCTGTTTAATCGACTTAGGGAAGCGAATTTAACAGCCCGACCAACCAAATGTTGCGTTGGATGTAAAGAATTGGAATTCTTGGGACACACAGTTTATCAGGGAAACATGACCCCTGACCCAAAGAATTTAGAGAAACTAAAGAAAGCTCCGAGACTACAAACCAAGAAAGACGTGAGATCCTTTGTCTCATTATGTGGTTTCTACCAAAAGTATATCAAAAACTTTAATTCCATATGTGCACCGTTAACTGATTTGACTCGTAAGGGAAATCCAGATCGAATTACATGGACACCACAATGTGAAATGGCTTACCAAGAATTGAAGGAAAAGCTCACAAGTAAACTTATTTTGAAATTACCTGACTTAAGTCAAGAATTCATTGTAAGGACGGATGCCAGTAATATTGGGTTAGGTGCAACGTTGCTACAGAAATCAGATGCATTGGATGGGGAATTAAGCCCAGTGCCATATGTTAGCAGAAAGTTGAATAAAGCTGAAACCAACTACTCAACTAGCGAAAAAGAATGTCTTGCAGTAATATGGGCGATAAAGAAATTCAATATTTATCTATATGGGAAGGCATTTAAGTTGCAAACGGATCACAAACCTTTGTCGTTTCTAGCACAGGCTAGACATGAGAATTCTAGATTACTCCGTTGGTCATTATTGATGCAGCCATTTGAGTTTAGCATAGAGTATATAAGTGGAAAAACAAATCTGGGAGCGGATTTTTTAAGCCGCCATCCGTGTGATGAGAATCACCCTAAACCCCAGGTATAATAAGAAATTTCTCTATGTGTATATAGAATTATAGACTGACATATAACGTCTGTTTTAAGTGGGGAGGATTTGTCGTGAGAAATTCTAATCCACATATATAAATTAAAACGTAAATGTAAAGCCTAACAAATAACTTCAATAAAAGGAAAGAAGAATGGTAAAGAATAGTGCTGTCACAATGACTGTACTCGAAATCCCCCTTGTTTTCTACTTCGTCTGCAAATTATAACGTTTCACGTTGATAGTAAAAGCCTACTGCTTCAATACCCGCTTTCTACGATAAAACGTGTACTGCCTTTCTAAGAAAAACCTTGAGATACGCAGCAGACCTAGATTTAAAATTCCATTCATGTCATTTTATACACTACGTTTAAAAAAAACACGAAAGACAGATGGACTAAAGATAGAAAGAAAGGGAGAGGCTGAAAGCGGGAACGCATGCAACACTAAACACGCGTCTCGCTATACAATTACTACCATCACGCGTGTAAGGCCACAAGCACTAGCTTTTTTTCAAATCGACAGTGATAAAAAACACTACATACACGAGAGTTAGTTTTTAAAAACTCACAAAACGCTTATTAGGAAACATGACATTATACTGGTTTACGTTTGAAAACATTACAGTACCCAGACACCACATCGTATTCGAAGTAAACAGGAGGTAGAAGAAAATGCATATTTTGAACGCAGCCACTTAGCTCCTTTAAATTTGTATATTTGGGTTCCTTAGGACTTGCTGACAAATAATATGTTAAACGTTACGCAAATAGTCTAGGAATTAACAAATTATAGCCAAAAGAAATAGTGAGGGATGTCAGACAACACTGAAATCAGAATCGCTCAGTGGCAGATTTTCACCCCACCATTGTACGGGAAATAGGCTGACATGTTACCTCCTATTTGATTGGCGGAAAGTAAATGTAAGGCTAAACACGATTAGTCGGACTATAAATACTACTTCTTTGTTGTTAGGGGAAACGTGAGTAGGAGTACTTTTTTGAAAAGCTGTGTAAACATGGCTCGATTGGTTAGACCTGCCAATCAGAGGCGTCAGGTCAGGACCACATTTTCAAATAAACTTACTAAAGAACCAGTGCGTTGAGCACCAGTGCATATTTTTTTATAAATAAAAGCCTGGGACATCGGCAGATCGAAGTTGTGCTATATTCATTGCCATTCAACGTAACTGTGTAATATTTCCATGAATTGTGGTAAGCTTGAAATGTTTGATATCTTTTTAATGAAAATTGAATGTAAATTGATAAATTATGTCTGTATATATGTGTGGTTCAGTAGCGAACATGAGGTAAAGCCTATATATTGCTCCAACCTGAACAGAAGGTGTCGGAGAAAAGTAACACTGCATGGAATTGCTAAACAGTACACTGACACCTATCTTATTGACTAGAAAGAAATCATGCTGGAATTGCATAGGCGTAGTAACCATTAGGGAGGAATATACTGGTGTAAATTATTTCAGATGAAGCTGACAGTTGGCCTACCGCTCTGAACTCAGTGTTTGTTATGAAATGTGTTCAGTCTGTAAATAGATTATAAACTAGTTATGAAGTAGGAGGTACAACCTTCTTGTTTCAGGGACTGTGGTCCAAAAGTTATTGAGCAGCACCTGATCAGAGCTTTGCTGAATCCAGAGGCGGACAGCATACTCCTTGGTCCATATAGCAAACCGTGAGGTGTCTCCAGAACACAGTGGAGCAATCGAGCAGAGGAGTCTTTTCCTGCCGCCATCACGAAAGATAAGCCTATGTGGCCAGCGGAGCTCAACATTATGTAACCCCATCTTAAACTGACATTGTATAAAAATAAGAGGGGAAATTAATTGTTTTAATGCCAGGAACTGAGAACATCTCCAATACTAGTTCCAACAGAAACAAACACTTGAAGTCATGATGACAAATACCAACATAGCTTGAAAGAACAAAACCAGTATTACCTCATAGTACCACTACACAACTGACACACATAGTATAATACTAAGAAAATATGTCACTACAAGATTCATATTTATAAATTATGTACATATAACTTGTAATTAAAATTGATTGTGATTCCTGATTCACTTTGTATTTGAATCAGGGCACACATATATATTAGTGACAGTACTTAATACATATTGATATTTGAAAATTTACCAGTGACTCATTTAAGATAGTCTCATAGAGTGTTATATGTATGTGAGTGTCACAGTGTTGTCAAGTGTGGTGGAATAAATTAAATTGTTTATCTGTCTGTTGTTGTTGTGACTTACACTTCATCATATACATACCCTAGACATTTAACGTAGTCATCACAATATTCCAGAATAATTCTGACTGAGGTATAAATATGTGGTAGCAAGTAAGGTCATCTGTAATACACAACACTTATTAGATACAGATACCTTCACAGCTGATCTGAAATTAGGTGGTGCTGTTTTTGTTGACTTCAAAAAAGCATTTGACATGATTGACCACACTATCTTGGTTCAAAAGTTGGAAACCCTCAGAATAGGCCCTAATCCACTAAACATCATCAAATCATTCCTGGGAGATCGACAACAGTTAGTGCTTCACAACAACTCGACATCAGATTTCTCGAAGATAGATACAGGAGTACCGCAGGGCTCTATTCTTGGGCCCCTACTCTTCGCAATGTTCATCAACGACCTCTGCACCAAAAGATCGCTACAGGTACACGCGGAATCAATACAAATTGAACATGTAACAGAACACAAAGTTCTAGGAATCACGATTGACCAGCACTTAACGTGGAACTCCCATGTACGGAATTTAACCAAACACTTAGCTCAAAAGACGTACCAGCTAGCCAAAATAAAACACTTCTTAGACGCAGACACTAGACTATTGTTCTACACCTCACATATACAGACACATCTAGATTACTGCTCTACACTATGGGATGGTTGCCCTGCTTCCACCTCAAAGAGACTGCACTCCCTGCATAAGAGAGCAATACGTCTGATCACCGATAATCGCACGATATCACACACAAGGACAGGAAAAGAACCCACAATACTGTCCCTGAAAAAACGTCTTCTCTACAACAAAGCCAAGCTGACCCACGCAATTCTATCAAACAATGCTCCGCCGTACCTACGATCATTGTTTCAAACCAGTAGAAGAGAGGGACTACAATTACATCAGTTACGTCTGCCCAAACCTAGGATCGACCTGTTCAAACAGAGTCTAGCCTACTCTGGAGCCTACTTATGGAACAGCCTTCCACACCACCTAAAAAGCCTACCTACACAATATTCATTTAACAAAGCACTTTTCAAACACTTCCTAAACACTGATTATCTACCCCCATAGAAACATCATTTGCCTGTCAACATCTCATCCATAGGTCAACATTTCTTTTCCTCTTCCGCTCGTTTTTAATGGGAATAATTTGTTTTATATCCATGTAATACTATTATATAATGTAATGTATGTGAGAATGTACCCGCATACCACTGTACTTTAGAGATGTGAATGTTTCCGTTTGCTTAAATGGGTGATGTACATGCAGATATAATTTTTTTTTTTTTTTTTTTTTTTTAAACTGCTGAAAGACTTTTTCTGTTACAGAAGTGCGCAAGAAAGTGTTATTATTATTATTTCAATTTCCGCCAAGAATGTATGGATGTAAGCGAGAATGTGTTTTTGTAATTCTTGTATTGAGGATTGATGACACATTCAAAAATACTACAGATTAGACGTTTTGACCGCATAAGTGAGTGTCGGTATACATAACTTATTTATTTATTGTTTTGTTTATATTATTTTATTTATTATTATTATTATTTTTTTTCAGTCACTATCTTTATTTAAAAAAAAAAAAAACCTAGGCTACTCATTTTTTATTATGATTGTATACTGTAAATGAATGCTATTATGTTAACTTTATCATGTTGCATGCCTTTAAATTAATGCTTAAAGTAATATGTGGGAATAAAAGGATATAGTATGCAAGATAAATGAGAGTGAAAGGGCAGAATGTTAGACGGGCCTGCGCGCCCAATTCTCAACCCTTCGAAAATAAAGTTCGTTCGTTCGTTCGTTCGTTCGTTCTCAGTCAGTACACTAAGTCCCCTATAAAAATTTATAACATCCCACTTTACCACAATTGTCAGGAAGCATAACCATTAATTGGTTAAACATATATCATGGCTAGTTCTTGCCTGGAAGCTTACGACATACCAGCAAGTACATAAGTGACTTGACATCCATAAGGGGAAGGCAAAGGTTATATCGTACCCATGTATCATAACATGTGATTTATTCATGTATATTGTTAATTCTGCACATTATACATTATCTTATCATGCTATCTCTGTAACATACTACCATGATTCATTCATTTATATACAAACACTGAAGACATGGTCGCATCATGAACAGCAGTTGGTGGTGAGATTGTTGGAACAAAATGGCCACCTATTACCTTTTGTTCCAGGTTTTTATGATCAATGTTTATGATCATTCCTGATCGAGAAACTAAAGACTTGAAGAAGTTGATCCAGCTCACTGAAGCCTAGAGGTCAACCACTTTTCAACACCTTAGTCCCCCGTAGTTATAGGGCGGGCTGAAGGAAAGTCTTCCGTACTCCAGTGTGTCGGAGGAACCTCGAGCAGACGTGGCTAAAGTTGAGTTTATGTGTATCCATCCAACAAATCCTGTGAGCAGCTTCTAAAGCGACTGTTTAATGATGACAACTAGATGGCAATAGATAATGTGACAAACTTGTTTTATAAGTTCAGTGGAAGATAAATCCAAGACTTTTTAGCTTGTTTATTTGATTTGTAACTGTAAATAATCATACATTTTACCATCTTACAACAACCATTTCTCATTACAAGAATATATAGATGTACATAATAAATTATGAAATTGTACTCATTTGACTTGTTATATTATCACATAGAGTTACGATAGCGAAAGTAGCAACTTATACTTCTGAAGCCTAAATCTATTGTCCAGTTCAGAGTATTCACAGCTGTAACTCACTTGTGATACCAGTGTACTTCTCGGGCACTGGAACTTCATACTTTCTGGAGAGAGATTCTACTTCTGCTCTACCACTATTATCATACTAGGAAAACCTTTCGCTACACTGGGGGCTCTTTCGCGGGATATTATTTGTATCCTGAGCCACTATCTATGTATTCTTCTATCTTGAGCCACAAATAGTTTGTAAAAATAAATTTTTTTGAAAAAAATTCTAAAACTTAGAAATTTTTTGTAATAGTAGTAGTACCATTGAGTACGAAGTAAACAGGAAACGCTCACAAGGTTTTAAGGATTTGTCTTGTTCAAAATAATTAATTGATTTTAATTAAGTTAGTTGGTTAGTGAAGATAAAATTATATACCCTCTGGTAAGTAAGCATCATGGCTGAATTGGTGAAGTTTAGAGCTGCGATTATGCAGGAAGGAAAAGACTTGGGTATGACAGGAGATGCTCTAATTCGACATATCACAACTGAAGTGGATAAATATTTAGATAGAGAGACTAAAAGACTGGAAGCGGAAGCTGAAAGAGAGACTAAAAGAATGGAAGCTGAAGCAGAGAGAGAAGCCAAAAGAATGGAAGCAGAGAGAGAAGCCAAAAGAATGGAAGCAGAGGATAAGAAATTAGAGGCAGAAAGAGAAGTCAAAAGACTGGAAAGAGAAGAAAAGAGACAAATATTGGAAGCTGAAGCTGAAGAAAGAAAGTTACAAAGAGCTCATGAGTTAAGTTTAAAGGAACTTGAACTCCAGGGAGCAGCTAGCAATCATGGTGCTAGCTCACCTCACTCTGAGAGTAGCTCTAACCAGAGCACGGCAAATGGAGCCATGAGTTTCCACCTGGATCCATTTATTGAGAAGGAGGACGCGATTGAGTCATACCTGGATAGATATGAGAGACTGGCCACTACCTATGGATTAGAAAAGGAAAAATGGAGCCTTAAGCTATCTCAGGGGTTGCGGGGAGTTTCATACGATGTTTATTTAAAACTCTCAAAAGAAGACCAGGAAGATTATGAAATCTTAAAACAAGCTTTACTGGTCAGGTACGAAAAGAATTCTGAATCTTATAGAAAGAGATTCCGAACTGCTAAGCTACTTCCAGGAGAAAACTATCACCAGTTTTCTGCCAGATTAGAAACTTATCTGACAAAATGGATTAGCTTAGGAAAATGTCAAGATATAAAAGAAATGGTCATGATGGAACAACTGAGAGAATCCATGCCTCAAGAAATGAGAAAATTTCTTATGGAGCAAGGAGCAGAGAGATTGGAAGATATTTTAACCATGGCTGAAAGATATCAAGCAGCTCAGTCAGAAGTGTCAGAAAATAATAAGAAGCAGGGTGAGAACTTCAAACCTTCACAAAACTTTACCAACTATGAACACAGGGACAATTCCAACAAGAACAAACACAGAACTGATTATAAAGACAAAAACCCTCTAGGATCAGATAATAGACCTTCAAGAAAGGAAGGACAGTGGTGTAAATCTTGCCAAATGAGTAACCACAATACTGCAGAATGCAGACGGAAAAACCCTCCTTATCACGCTGCCTGTCTTACAACAGGGATCAAGGGAAGGAAGGAACTGGCAGTTAGTCAGAATGACCTCCATCATCCCCCTGTCTGTGAGGAAGTGACATGTAATGGCACCAAAATTCAGTGCTTATATGATTCCGGATTGGAATTCGACTCAGTCGTGAGTGCAACCCTAGTGCACCCTGATCAACTTACCACAGAAACAGTGGACATACAAGGGGCAATGCCGAGGACCGTCACCATGACACTTCCCATAGCAAGGATCAACGTGAGAACTCGCTATTGTTGCCTATCATATGTTGACTACCATTTTGTTGAACGTCATAATGTTGAATGGCGTTGAAGACATAGTATGGTGTCTGTAGTCTGGTTTGTGTAAGATGCAGATGTGTATACAAACAGTTATTATCACAAACAGGGCAATCCACACCAGGACGTCACATTAACTCACGATGGGTAAAGTCAATGAGATTTGCAACAGCTAGTGACGTTTTCTTGTATAATTTATTGTGGACGCCACATGACAAAATGTATACGCGAAGGTAGGTACATCATAGGTACAATCAAACAGTCATTGTTACAGCAACATAGTCAGTACATCATAGAGCTGTAAATGTATTCAGGCGGAAATCTCCATCCCTTTCTATAACAGCTGGAAGATATCAATATGATAGGAGATCAAATCCTCTCTCCTAAATCTAACCTCAGCAAGACAGGGACGTCTTCTAAAGTGTATCATTAATGTCCTCAAAAAATCCTCCAAATTCCTTTAGTTATCCAAGATATCAAATCTGGAACAAGCAGTAAAGTTTAGCAGGCAGATAGTTCTTAGAACATGCATCCATCGATGCAGTAACAGCGAACATGATTCGTGAGCTGACGAAAAACTTCTCATAGCGTAGATCCGCCTATAATCGGGCTACAAACAAAATGTCAATCTCGAAAGATATCGATAAATGTCAAAAAATGTCATTACCTTTACTTCAGGAAATAAACATATAACTCACAGGCTTCCAAGCCCTAAGAATCACCACAGATATATCATCTCCGAAGGAACAATATGAATAGGACATTATTTCCTGAACAGTTTAAGCACAGACGCTGGCAAACCAAAACGCGTCTTGCTTCTCACGCATCTGCCACACTCTCTGAATGTCGGGGCGGAACTCGTGCAAAAAAAGCGATCAAGACCAGACATGCGCAGACAAGCGCGACTCGAACCGTGTTCAGCCAACTTACGAACCAAAGAATATTCTGGAGAACAATCGTACAGATTCGAACCTAATAAGGAAATGAATCTTGAAACATTGCGATTGTCAACTGTTTATAAGAACTGACGACCTGAGCGCTCCGTATATGGAGATGACTCAAAATCGTTCACACAAACTATCGGCAACTTATCGTCACACGATTAGACAACTAGTAGAAATAAAAAGTGACTACAATTACATGAGTTATTTCCCATGCATTACAAAATTAAATATATAGACAGTATAAGTTGCGACAAGTTTAGCGCAACATTACCGCAACCTCCCGATAAAAAAAAAATGTGCAACATTTTTTTTTTTTTAAATATCCAAGGGTAAAACCAAAAGCGGTTTAACAACGCACGAATTATGCGAGGATATGTAATTGCACAGCCTAATATGAGGCTAAATTGACACATAAAGTGTCTGGTGAGAATATTTCTCAACAGATAAAAAATCTGATTCAAAAAAATAGATATCGGGGAGGTGCCACCAACACACACTACGCTTGCATGAAAATACAATATAAATATGCAAGTTTATATCATTATAATCAAATAGCGGTGTCATACTCTAAAACCGCTTAGAATGGATGTACACCTCTGATATTGAATGTTAAATAGTACATTATCTAAATGTTTAATAATATCATTACATAATGAAATTAAACATAAATGACGATCCAGGACACATCTCCTGTAGTTCCAAGGGTAAATACACAATGTGGAACTCTCCATGTTTGACAACAGAAAGGTAGCTTCTCAGATCATCAATGACATGCTGAGAAAAAACAACCAATATAATTCTATTTAATAGCCATTATGTTTCATACTATACAATACATTATTATGAACAATTGTGGCCGAGTAAACTTTCGGCCCTTATATTAACTACTCAGTCTTCTTCTTATATTAAAGATGGGAACAGAAGAAGATGATAACAAAGCACAATAGTATGTGTTCACCTAAAGTGAGGACAGATGTGCTAATGTATAGTAGTAATATAGGTGTGTTATGACCCTGTCGTATATCTAGAAATAGGACAGAAGTATTAGTTGGAATCATGTGGGCATCTAGACAGAATGTCAGCAATCACATTATCCAACCCACGGATAGCTCGTACCGTGAAGTGAAAAGGTTGAAGAGCAATAGCATATCGAGTTGATCTCGAACTCTTCAAGTTCTTAGTCTGAATAGCTGTAAGAGCTTTTTGATCAGTTTCTAGAATGAAATGTGCGCCCAGGAGGAATCTTTGTAGTTTGAGAATTGCCCAAACCATAGCCAACAATTCGCGGTCTAAAACCGAGTAGTTCCTCTCTGCCGAATTTAGTTTTCTAGAAATGTACATAACAGGATGCAGAGTTTCAGCATATTCCTGCATAAGTGCTGCTCCGATCCCAGTGGATGAAGCATCACTTCGAAGAACAAAAGTCATATCAAGAGTAGGTAATCTTAGGATGGGAGGAGAAGAAAATATTTTCTTGATCTGGTCTAAGGAAGATTGACATTCCTGAGACCAACGAACCAGATTAGGCGACCCTTTCTTCAACAAAGTTGAGAGAGGGGCCATGATCGAAGATAGATTCGGGATGAATCTCCCATAGAATTGAATTAGACCCAAGAGACTACGGACTTGTTTCTTCGTTTTAGGTACAGAGATGTTCAATATTTTCGAAGTATTGTGGTCTTCTGTCTTCAAGAGACCATGACCAACACGATGACCCAGGAAAGAGATTTCACCAAAACCAACATAGGCTTTGGAGGGTTTTGCTGTCAAATTAAACTCACGTAGAGTGGACAGTAGGTCATATAAACCCAAGTAGTGATCTTCCCAGGAATCACTGAAGAGACAGATATCATCTAAGTATGCGATGACGTCTGAACGATGAGAAAGAATTCGACGCATCATGCGAACGAAAGTAGCAGGGGCGTTCATAAGACCGAAAGGCATAACATTCCATTGAAATAGACCCCTAGGTGTTGAGAAAGCAGTAAGAGGTTTGGCATGATCTGCTAAAGGCACTTTGTTACGCACAAATAATTACTTTTTTCCAAAGTCTTTGTATAATTATTTTTCGTATGTATGATCATTTTTTGACTGAAATGTGTATTATGTTTTTACAGTCAAAGGGTCATAACCCGAGATATTGAGACTACAAATTTTTTTGAGTTTGCCTTCTCTTGTATCGAGACATGTTCGGTCTATAATTTCTTGAACGAAGCGTGACCACATCTCCTTATTTGGTAGTATCAGTCAACTGTTGTAGATGTCTGAAACCTGTCTTAACGCTTCTGTTCATGACCATAAAAGGCGCGACTGTGTAAGACTTTTATCTCGAATGTTCTTAGAATCGTCTTATGTGAACGGCGACTCAGATATTGGAGTCCTGCGCATGTCAAAACTGGTAGTTCGTTTGGTGTGTTCCGCCCAGCTGAGGGAGTTTAGAAATGGTCTGAGTAGCGAGCGGACGCAATCTGCGTCTTGTGATTTTCTGAGGGAAATACGTTGTCTTTGTGAGTTAGTTAGCTAACTAGACTATTTCCCAGTATTATTCAAGCCTGCCTGGAGGCATATGTTCGTGGTTGATTTCCGAAGAAAGGTAATTCCTCTTGTATCGAACTTTTTGCTATCATCTAGAAGTTCGTCATTTTGTCGCTCCTTGCTCGCCTGTGTGATTCAAAAGGGAGAGGTACTTTGACTAGGATTTTCGCCACCGGTATCTTTATACCTGAACTAGTTATATATATATGGGTCGCTCTAGACCAACAAGACTATTGTCTGTGTTCCAGGATTCGTTATATCAGAGATCACGTCCAAGTCAGATGGTTAGACTTAGGAATGTTATAAGGGTCGGTTTGACCGGTATTCCATGTATGCTATTCACGTGCAGACAGTAAACGGACTTATTGTATACATCTGATCTGCTAGCATCTGGAAGGGAGCATTTATTATTGTCTATGAACATTGATGATCTGCAGCTGACACTGTTGCAGAAGTTATATGTATGAACTGTAGGCACCCAGATCTGTGCTATATAAATATATATATATATATATATTTATATAGCTTCACGAACCAGAACTTTATGATATCGAATATACAGAAGCTATCTGTTTACAATACAACTATTGAGTATTGAATCCTACATGACTATCAGCTAATATGATTTTGAATGCTGCATTCGTTGAACTATGTTGGTGATGACATAAATATCATGACTGTTTTGTGGCGTGCAATAAATGGTATAAACCTAAAGCGAAGTTACCATTTCTATGACTCTACACGTCATGTTGCCTGTGTTGTACCCTGTGAACTGTTCTACTGCAACATACACAGCAACATCCTAAATCAGAGAAGACACCTACATCTTGCACTTTAATACCAGGTGTCGATAGGGGTGGCAAGTGGTCGTCAATCTAAATCCATTTTGAATGGCCAGACATTCGTTGAACTGTAGTGTGTTATAACGGAGCTAACGTACCTGGCATTTTTTGGCGCACCATTATCATTTTGGTTAAATCCACCCTTATCACACTTGCCAATAACCTTTAGACAAGTCAAGTTTAGTGAAGAATCTAGAATTAGAAAGTCTAATAAGTAGATCTTCTAGTAAAGGCATAGGTTCAGCATCGAACTTTGTGATTTGATTTAATTTGCGATAATCAACGCAAATTCGTATGTTCTTATCTTTCTTCCGAACAATAACCACGGAAGAAGAATATGGAGAAGTCGATGGTTCAATTATGTTTAATTGAATCATTTCATCCAATTCCTTTTCCACTTGTGACTGAAAGTGTATAGGGATAGGATAAGGCCTAACCCTAATAGGATTATTGTCGGTAAGAATTATGTCATGTTCTATGACATGCGTGTGACCAGGGATGTCGGTCAGAACATCCTTAAATGTCTGTAACATCGACGAGACTTGACGATGTTCATCAACAGAAAGATTAGGAGAAATGGAGACATCTTTCCAAGATTCCATGGAATGTAGTGGAACCACTGGAAAAGGAAGATCGACATCAGTAAAAACCGATTCCTCATCCTGTATGACAGACAGGGATGAGTAATGACCATGAGGTACAGAAGAATCGTCCGTTGCCTGGAAAATAGGCAGCAAATAGTCTGGACGCTCATGAAATTCCGTCAGCATGTTGATATGGAAAGTTTTATGCTTTCCATCTATATCGACCACATAGTCAACATCGGAAATTCGTGAGACTATTGCATATGGACCTTTCCATGCAATCAGAAGTCTATTTTCCCTACTGGGGAGTAGGACGAATGCTTTGTCACCTGGACAAAGTTGTCGTAGACATCTGTTCTTGTTAGCAAACTGCCTTGCTTTTTCTTTAGCAATTTCTGACGAAGCAGTCGCTAGTTTACATGCCTCAATGATCTTTTTCCTAAGAGCAATGACATACTCATATGAGGATTGAGTGTCATCACTAATATCATCGGCAGTGATGAGATCGTGTGACAAAGATATAGGGCCGCGCGGACGCGCGCCAAAGACAAGTTCAAAGGGAGAAAATCCTGTGTGTTCGTTTGGGACCTCTCTATAGGCAAAGAGAGCCGCGGGTAAAACCCTGTCCCAATCTTGAGGATGATCTTCAGTTATCTTACCAAGCAAAGTCTTGAGCGTTCTATTCAGACGCTCAACCAAACCATTAGACATAGGATGATAGATGCTACTGAGAGATCTTTTAATGTGTAAGGTAGAGACATTACTGTGGACATAGTATCAGATATGAGTTGAGTGCCATGGTCTGATAGTATTTCTCTGGGGAACCCCAAGCGAGAAAATATCAGCCAAAGAGCATCTGCGATATCTGTAGTAGATATGCTCTTTAGAGGGATAGCCTCTGGCCAACGTGTGCACATATCGACACATGTAAGGATAAACTGATGTCCTTTGGCCGACTTTATCTTAAAAGGGCCAATAATATCTATGGCCATTTTCTGAAATGGCCGAATAGGGATGTCAGCAGCCTGGATAGGCGCAGCATGTCGTGGTCCTCTAGATTTGACCTCCTGACATACCTGACATGATCGGCAGTATATACGAATGTCCTTGTTAACAAAAGGCCAAAAGAAAGCCGCAAGGACTCTCGACTTTGTGCGGGAAAATCCCATATGTCCAGCACATTGCGAGTCATGAGCATGTTGCAATATTTGCACTCTCATACTCTTGGGAACAAGAATTTGCGAATGTGCTGACGTAGTCGAATCTTGTACCATACGTACAAGTACGCCGTTTCTCATTGCAATCCAAGATTTTCTATTTGTATCCTGATTCGGATCACCTTTCTTCGCAAGAATGAAGAATTTTTTTAACGTAGGATCTTCTTCTTGTAATTTTATGAACGAGTCACGAGAAATAACCAAGGTACTATCTTGGCTATGAACTTAATTATCATTATTCAACGAAGTTTGTGGTGTTTGTAGAGCTTGTGCTCTTGTAACCACTGCATTGGTAGCTTGCATATTATCATCTTCCCAAGCAGCAGTCTGCTGTGGGGTACATTCCCTAACTCCGTGGATACGACCAATAATAAGGTCCGCAATAGGATTAGGTAAGAGACAGGCATGCACATCTCCCGTAAAGAAAGGAGTGGCAATGTGAATTACAGCAGTAGGATATTTCTCTAGAGTGCCGCCAAATGTGACACATTTGATAATCTTTCCTGTAGCACAGGATGGTTCTACAAGCGATTGTCTAACACCGATAGTGGTGCATCCGGAATCGAAAAGTAGTGAGACCGGAGTATTATTAACAAGACCCTTATATAGGATTAGAGAACCTCTCCCGTCATGGGCAACCGAAGCAGGAAGAGCGGGGAGAGGGTGACCACAACTCAAAGTCGATATTGTAGTCTGTTCGAACAGAGTACTGCATTGGGGGCATTTGTTTGCTCTCCCAAAGTCAAAAGAAGAACAAGTGACAGCGTCAGAGTTTTTATTATCAGAAACCTGATTACAAGCTCCCTGAGATTCTTGTTGAACAGAGTTAGCCTGCGGATATCTCTTTTTTTTGTATTGAGATCTACCGCGACTACTATTACCTCTGAAGTTATCACTGTTGTTATTATCTCTGTAGTTATTAGTGTCTCTATTATAACTGTTATCCTGTTTTGAACTACAGTTTCCATGATTATTATCATGTCCACATTGATGTGAACATCTATTTGTTTGGTTTTGAGGTCTACGCAAGGAAAAGCCTCTGTTACCATATCCTCTTCTGAAATGCCTAAAATTATTAGGTTGGAAGTAACGAGGACTGTCAGCTCGTCTCCAATTCTTTGTCTCCCCTGCTACCACCGGACCTGCATTGGTCTCTGAACTCGTGTACTGTCTCACGAACTATCTCCATGTACCGTCTCCTAAAGATTATATACCCTACTCAGATACAGAAGTTAACCTAAAGGAGATGACGAAAGAAAGAAAACGAAAGGAAAAGAAAAGTAAAAAGAAAAGAAATGAAGAATAGCGCAAATTGTGAAAGAAAGATGAGAAATTTATGGGGACGTTCTAAGATCTTATGTGGCACAACAGCCGTCTCGGGTGATCCGAAATAAAGATACAAAGCGTAAATCTTGGTGGGGGTTTAAGTGATTTTACAATGAGAATGGGCGGCTTATCGTACTTTGTACGTTTATTAGATTGTGGTGGGCAAAAAACAAAGACGCCTGTCCCTTACGGATGAAGCGGCAGGAGCTCATTACTCAGATTACATTAGAGAAGAAAAGGGCCCTAAGAAAAGAGCCCATATTGTTGGACGTTGTATTTTAGATGTAGGGGGTTTGTTTTTTTGAAAAATTGTTTAGGACTTACGCAACTGCTGGCACCATCGTAGCTGTAAAGGACTCAAAGGTGGGGGGGGTGGAAGGGACGGGGGGCTAGTGGTTGGAGCAGTAATGGAGGGAATGAGCCAAGGTGTGAATCACCCGATCCCAGCAGTATTAGATGACCGGAAAGAAACGGGGCGGGGCAAGAGATAGACTGTAGTTTTGCAATGTTTGGCACATTTTGATCAGTGAAACAAGGACAGACGAGATTGACTTGTCGCGCCGACTGTCTTGTAAGTCAGTTGCATTATCAAGACGAACCAGGAGCAAGTATTAGATGTGTCAAAATGCACAATAAGGGTCCACGTCCGTCACATTCTAAGGTCACCTTATTCTGTCTATTTTGCTACCTGAATTTTTTTAAGTTCACGTTAGCTACAGTCTTGCGTTTTTTCGCATGAACGTGCAGACCAAATCAGCGTATAAAACAAACACACGACTAAAAAACTATGCAACAGAGGTTCAAGCAAGACTTGCAGTACCATACCTATGGCTATTCGACTGCAGATTCAGGTGGGAATTATAGGCTGGTAATAGACTCTGTTTTTAAGTACGTTTTCATTTGCGAACATGTCTCGAATCAGAAGAATATGTGTAATTCCGAGAGAAGAATTCGGAGCACATTCATTGTTCCAGGTCCTATTTCTTTTTTTTTTGTTGGAGAAAAAACTGCTTAGGACAGAGGGGACGCAACGCCAACTCTATGATAGCTTATTGTAAATTGATGACTCTGGTGTGATTTGGGTTGGAATTGAAAGTATGTCACTATTAGACGCTGGAGGAGTCCTGTCTTCATTTCTTGTGTACCTGTTGTTGTGTCGATGAAGAATATGTATGTGTTCGCTCCAATATTGGCTGGGTGTTCAAATGTGTGCCAATGTGGCAACGAAGTGGTCCAACCAGAGGAGGGTTGCAGGGCGTGCAAGTTGAGATGTTTTTCCTTTGGACTGAAGCGCGTTTATTTCCTCACTGTGTGTGCTAAGCCGCTTTCAGGTTATGTCCTGTAGATGGCTCCTATAATTTATAAGAGCTTTATTCTTTATACTTAAATTATTCTCGTTCTGGGAACGGCTATATGTGCCCGGATTGAATGAGATTGCTTATTCTTACTCAGGACCATGTTTATTGATCTCACCGCCCGTAACTTTGAAAGTTATGTCTATAGCGGTATGATTATTTTAGATATTATTGAAGTGGGGGTATTTGGTCGTAATTTGTACCTTTCATGTCTCTCAAAACAAGGTACGCATAATAGTCTACCATCTATTAAGCTCCTCTGACCGTGCAGCAAACTTAGGAGGAGTCAATACTGGTGTTGTTTTCTGGAGGTTCTAAGTAGGTGTATCTGTTTCATCCCTATGTCCACAATCATGGGCTCATTCTCGTACGCCATAAACGAAACACCATACTCCTAGATGTAGTACGCCGTCGTTTATCGTAAATACCCGGCCTTCTTAAAGTCTTTGGAACAAAATGAACCGATAACCCTTGCTAAATTAGAAGTCACGACTCGCTGAGAAAATACTGTATGTCGTATGGGAAGGTTAGATAGGATGTACTGATTACCAGATAAACCACGAGGCTGAGAGGGGCTCCTCCTCCCGGATATGGAGAGGTTTCGACGCCCATATCAATCTGGTCCAGGAGGTAGAATGTTGGATATTATCCGCCCTGCGGCATCGGCTCGTTTCGTGCTTGAGATACCGGGATGGTAAGCAGTTGAGATATGAGTGTGGTTTTAGATGTACTCCCTCTAAAAGCTTTTTGATGATTGGCATGAACAAGCATACGCAGGGAATGTTCTCGTCTGTCTTTGTTGAACTTGGTGCCTTTATATTTGTGCGTCAGCGTGACTCTATCAGTCGCTGAGCGGGAGACCTGTGAGTTCGCCATTTTATTGAGCATGTCTGGACCCATGTTCAGGTCACCTTTTCAGGCCCTATCTCAAATACCCCCTCTCCAATATGTAAGTCTTGTGTCGTTTTGTTTGTCTCTTTCATGATGCTCCAGTCGTATTGCTCTATTATAATTTCCGCTATTTACATCAGCGACTGCTGTTCTTGCTTTGGTTAATAACTTCCATATCTATTCAACGATAGACCCCGTTCCAAAGTTCTGTTCTTAGAAGGTGGTGCAGTGCGGATGGCGTTGTGTCCTTTGTCTTAATCTGATTTATTTTTCTTTTTCTGGAGACGCTACACAAACAGCTGATTTTCCGGTATCGAAGTCTATTTGTGCAAATTGGGGCAATAACATCTTCTGTCGGATCTAATTGGCACTTGCTGTAAACAGACGGCAAGACAATCTTGTCCCAATAAGGGAAGGAAATAAGGAAGACCTAATAAAAAGGAAAACGCCCCTAATATTATAAGGAATTTAACCGAACCTGTTCAGTACTCGTGGACATCACAATGCTTGTTCAAAGGGTGTGGGTTGTGGTGACAAAGCGAGGCACCGCGTCTTTGTTCTTGCTTACTCTCATGTAAGGACTGACACTTGGTGACACCTTGGACGGGCGCCCATGGTACAAGGTGGACATTCGGAGACTCGCTTAGGGGGAGGATATTCGGTAAAATTCAGGTAGCTTTGTGATCGTGATGTTTTGCATGGAATAGGCCGTTGTTCCACCGTTTGGGATGGAAAACTAATCTTTTTATATCCGCACACGGATAATTATTTCTATTATAATCTCGAACAATTTCCCGGTATCACTGTGCTTGTTTACGTACTTGTACATGCGGTATTATTGAGTGGGGGAAGAGGACATTTAAATCACATTAAACCTCTGTCCCATCTATCACATATGCATTGACGGAAACAATATGGCCAGTATGTGAACGTTCGTTCTGTTTCCGGGTATCAGCGGCCGGACTTCCGGGATATTTAGTTTTTGTAAAATGGGATAAATGCTGTTGATGCAGGAGAGATGCATATTGCAGCCTAGTAAACCAGTGGTTCTAGTCGTTAGGGCCATCATTTTATATAGTAAGTGTGTGGTCAGGTAAGTTTATACTTCGGACCTGCCGCCGGTAATCCGAGGTATTTCTAGACTGTAGATAATAATAGTTACTTACGTCAACGAAAGTGGCTAAACGTATCCCAGATTGCGATTTACGCAGTGACCCCCGCTATTTTGCCCGAGCGTTCCACATTTAAAAGGAAGGGCCAAAAAGAGTGATGTAAAGGCTGTACAATGAGTTGCTTCACCGAGATACGACGTCCCCCCTGCATGGGTCGATCAAGTACTCTCACTGACCCGTAATACAGGATGAGAGGGAGATGGAGGAGTGAGGGGAAACAGTATAGTGGTTTTATTCAGATTGTAAAAGGACATCCATCCTTGCCGAATGAGTGATAATATGCCACTTCGTATCCTATCAACCTGAAATGTATAAGTGTAATTATCATGCGAAATAAAATATATGGTTCTCACTAAGTTCCCTAGATTACTCCCTTGCAAGACTCTCAGCTATGATCGCTCATAGAGACGAACTAGCTGCTGATGATCCCTAGATACTCACCACCACTATATATTATGAACAGATCGACAACTTTCGAGGCATCTTTTTGAAGCTCGCTACCGAGCGTACCATCGTGACGCATGGATGAGCGTCCGCGGGACGAACGAGCTCGACGAACCTCTAACATAACATTATCAGGCGTCCCGATGTCATTGCAGTCCT
>JAMPIV010022048.1:0-139543 GCA_024509875.1 Oreohelix idahoensis
GTTTGTGGTTTGTGTGTTTGTGTTAATATATGATATTTTTTTTTTTCAAAGACTTCTTCTTACTTTGCCATACATACATTTACGTCTCACACGTCAAATTATAATCAGCTCAAACCCCAACAGTCCCGAAATTGTGTTTTTACATCATATTATGAAATATCAAGGAAAAGAAAAATATAGTTTTCCAAATCATCATGAATATTCTACATTTGGGTTCCGTATTTACTTTATTTCTCTCTTTAAGACAACCTGCTTATAGCTCTTGACGATATGTATCCCATGTTGTCACTCCTCGAGGCATCCTTTGTATAGCGAATTTTATATTCGTCTCTCTTTATTTTTTTTTATTAACATCCAATGTATCCATTATCTGGTGTGTTCCAATAGTCATTGTAATCTATTCTAGTCCTCCTGTTATCTTGATAATCTCATCCTTAGTAACTCCCTAGTACCTTATCTAGCATACATTTATGCAAAACTACTATCAAAACAAGATTATTTATGGAACTATCACACTGAGATGTAAGAACTATGTTTTGACAATATGAGATGAAAAAAAAATTATGGGATCATCACTCAAAAAAATTGTGACATAGAAAGGAAGAAAATAATCAATTGATCGTGAGGAATCTACAATATTCACGGTAAGACAAAGTTCCTGGCACTCTGACTACTATTTATCCATATTATTTCTGTTATCCTTGCATACAGTGTACCATTTCCATTTTCTTTATAAGTCCAATTCCTCGCTCATGGTGCTCCAATATTTAAAATGTGGATCCTTCCTATTCCTCTTTATTCTGAACAGGAATATATCCTTAGTAATATGTTCCCATTTTGTACTATATTTGACCGTGTGCCGAATATTTAAGCATCAATATATCAACTAATCCATTTATAGGAACCTATTAACATAAAAGTCTAGACTTTACTCAAAAACAAGAATAAAAACATGGTCTTTTTACATATGTGCAAAATTTCCTACACCAACTCTGCCTTCGCTGTGTCGAGGGTTAGTCAGAGCTTATGTGGTTGCCTAAGAAACATCCGCTTGACTACAGCCAGATGGGTGACTTATGGTACGTACTTAATTCCCAAGCTCAAAATCTCACAAAAACCCCGTCATTAACTCTAAGTTGTGGGGCGGGGGTCAAAAACCTATTTCATGGTGTCCCTTGACCAAGTTTGCTGAATTTCAAAAATCAGATATTCTTTATTTTTTTATTTTTCAAAGTAATCTCCATTTTGGTATATCTGTGACATGTCTGTCCTTCGTGGGATAACATTATTATTTTTTTTTTTTAATATCCTCGGGGTGAGCAAATCTCAGTGTGTCCCACTTTCATCAATCATTTATTTATTTTCTCTCCTGTAATTCTGGGTAATGTTATGAGTATTTTAAATTGTCAATTTATTCCAACTATCTTACAACATTCTGTAATTCGTGATAAGGAATAGTCATTTGTTTATACAACAATGTTCATATTACAAAGGCAATAAGCAAATAATCAAGGAGATATCTTCATCCAAAAATAGGCGGAATGCATCTCAATTTCCTTTACCTCTGGGCGTATCAATTCAACATTCAGCAATCATTATTTTTTTTCTCCATCTCCATTTTGTGTCCAATAGTACCTGTGGTTCCATGGGATTATCATAATCTTTCAGTTTGTGTCTCTTGTCTACTGATAATGCCTTCAATAATGCAACTTCAAATATGGTACCTCGTATGTGCAACAATCATAATGCTCTGATTTTTTCCATGGTATTCAATCAAATATTCTATTATATCCTTGTCTTATCTCGTAACCACGAAAGACTAAGATTAATCCTCCTCCAATGTTAATGTGGGGGATTATGGTGCATAAACCTTACAACAAAATCTCAGCCTGTGACAACATAAAGTTTCACCTTAATATAAAATGGCATCTTCATCATACGCAAACCAGTTGCTTCTTCATCTGCACATGTGTCATTAGTGGGTGTTATCATGCGTAATGGGGTATTTCATTTGCTAGGTCAGCAATTTACAAATGCCTAATCCTTTCTTTAACATGGGCAAAGGCATCATCACAAATAGGTGCAATTTGTTTGTTCAATCTGGGGTTAGCATATACTAACTGCCTCTCAGGGTTTCTTCATTTGCAGAAATTTCAGCATGCGCAAATGTCCATTGGGTATTTTTGATAGGCAGTAAAATTTTTGACAGTACTAATATACATCTGGGTCCTAAAATAACTAATGTACATTTGAAATAATCCGTGGTGGAGAAAAATAGCAAACCTACAATATCTAGTTTTGGGTATGACCCCCTTATGTGCTGTTGAGAGAATTATAGTAGGAACAGTATGATTTGATCAAGGTGGCACATATCAAGGAGTTTAGCATAATATAGATCAAAGAAATATTAGTATGAGGTGAAGAAAAAAAAAACATACTGGTGTAAAGTGTCTGCATGAAAATGCTGGTGAATGGAGCGTGGAATATGAGCAGTTACAAAAGTGGAGATGAATGTTACAACAGAATAGTGTGACACATGTGTTATAGATAAAGTTGTGTAACATTCTAATATATTAAAAGAGAATGTATGTAACTAAATAAGGGTGTCTGTAAACTCGTAACACCGTGGTGTTAGCAATTGTTAGTTAACATTTTTATTTTCACAATTATGCTATCTAAAGAAAATCCTCCGTGTGCTGGTCCTTGATTTCTTTCCTTCTGGGCACCCGTATTCTAAGGCTGGAAAAAATAACTTTCTCAGTGAGCTTTGACATCTTAGTCTGTAAGCAAGTCATTTGAACTGTCAAAACTGAAAATAGGAGTACAATGGGGAGAGTTTAGTACATTGTTTAAAAAGGTTTATTCACATATGCGTAAGACCGTGTTCGGATTTGCGAACACGATAAAAACACTGGGCGTTTGTTCCATTTCTTCAGAACAGCTTCGCTAGTTCCCTTCACCATCTCTAAACCTTAGCAATGTCCCGACTGCTTAGGCGAGCATCATACTGTTGTAGCAGTGGTGACGGGTGATAGGCATAGACGACACTGCATTTGCTGATTGTTTGGACACTGTAGTGACATTGACGAATGCGGTGATGGTTTTACTGTGGTTTAAGGGTGTGTATGGCTGGAACATGCTGTTGGTTTTTGAGGCAGGTATAATGTTTCAAAAGCCTTGAATTTTTCTTCTGAACCTGTGTGTGCTGAACGTTAGCACTGGTTACAATGGGCACAGTAATTTGCACACTGTTTGGTTTTTGACATAGTCTTGATACTGATGAGCAGCAACAACTTCTCGGCTTGGTATAATTTTGAACATGATTGCGTTTCTTCAGAATCTTTCGTCTGATATAGTTGTGCTGTATACGCGGAATTTTGTTGCTAGGGATTGAGTCATCAGATTCTGTGTTATAGGCGCGTTTGACGCTGGAGCTGACTGGTACAAATAATGTACTATCCGCATCACTGGTTTCAATAGAACTAGCAGTATCAATGTCTGTTTCTTGTTGGTATAAATCTACGCCATTTTTCTGTCATTATGTTCGTTTGGGGTCTGACAAAGCTATGCTTCGTCTTGTTCTGAGTTTCGTCTCCATAAAGATCGCTGGTATATGGTTCACCAATCTGCTTGGGTATAGTTTCTTCAGGATCTGATTGTTTTGAACGAGCAATCTTGTTCTTGTGGTATAGCAGTGTTTGGTTTCACTAGTGTTAAAACTAGAAAACTGCCTGAAACTGGGGTGTGATAGGTATCAGCTGGACGATTTATATCACTGTGGGAGTAAGTTTGAGTTGTGGATATAAGGTTTTTCGTGATTTGTCATCGTGTGACGTCTGTGGCATGATTTCTTCATTTCTAATGCGCAGGTCTCTGTCTTTGGTAGTCTATTACGTAATTCAAGTTATTGTGGGATATCTTCTTCGCTTTCGGACGAGTCTCGTTGTTGTTTCTTGCTCGATGTTAAGAAGTTTTCAAGAAATCTGTGGGTGGTCTGGGTCTAGTGGTCGTCTTGGTTAAAAATTCAGAGTCTGTCGTCTTTCCTCTGACTCTGATATGGTCAGATGCGAATCTGTGCTGGATGGATTATAATTTTAGGGTGGCTTTTCTGACTTGTCTTGTATTTGTCGTCACAGGCGGAATGGGCCGGTGATTATCAATTTTTATATATGTTTTACGTGAGCTTTTGTTTGGTGTTGTTTCTCTTCATTCCAAATAATGAAGTTTAGAGGCGTAGTTTTTGTTTCATGATTTTGTAGCCATCTATAACCATCGTCATCGAATTTTTGAACTGCGTACATGTTTTTCTTGTAGTATACTCTGTCCTCCTATTTTGTAACGTTGGTAGCTTGGCTGATTTATCATGTTGTTTCTGTTTCTTGTGAAATGCCTTCTGCGTATTTCGTTGTGCAATCTGGTGAGCTTATACTTTTCTTGAAGGATTAGATTCTGATGTAGGGGTTTTCTCCCATGTATTTTCTTTGTGGGCGAAGTAGGTTGTCTAACGGAAAGTTTGGTTCTCTTCCGTATAGCATGAGAACCCGGGTGACATTCCTGTGGTATCGTTCACGTTTACTCGGATGGCTTCAAGAGCTTGGTTAATGTATAGGTCCCAGTATTGGTGTTCCCCTTGATATATTTGCTAATAATATCATGTAGGGTGGCGTGCATGCGTTCATTTCTGCCATTTGCATTTGGGCAAAAATAAGTGGTCGTAGTATGCTCAATATACAGCTGGTGTAAGGTGGCTTTAAAATGGGTTACCTATTCAAACTGTACATTTACCGTTGTCTGAAATGAATTCGTTTTGGACAGCCATGCCTGGGAATGAATTCTTGTAAAAAATTTTGCGTGAATGGACCTGCGATGTGGCATCCACTGAGTGGGTAAACTTTTCTGGCCAAAAAACAGTTAGAACAATTGGTCAACTATGTGCAAGGAGGTATTTGTTGCCTGATAGGGTGAGTTGGGTAAGGACCATGATAAGTCAAATGCTACACAGTTTGCATGGGGTAATGGAAGGTTGCATTTCCTGAAGGGGAATTAAATGTGCTTCATGTGTTTCTCAATTTACCATGTTCTACAGGTGGCTACATATTCTGTAATGTCCTTGTAGAAAGTTTGCCAATAATACCTTTTCTTTATGACATCAATTGTTTTGTCTCTTCCCATGTGCCCGTTGTTATCATGAAACTGTAGCAATACTTCTGGGACTAGATGTGCTGGAATGACTTTTCTTAGTGTCCCTTCTTGTTTCTGATCAATATAGTATAGAATTCCATCCGTTGGGTGTACTGTAAAATCTTTACGTTTTGTTGGGTTTTCTTTCACGTATGTGAGCAGCTCGACAAGTTCTGCATCTTTCGCGTGTTCTGCTCTCAGGTCAATCATCTCTGGGATTTCTTCTTCTTCTTGAGTGGCGGAATCTGAGGTACTGCTTTGACTTGATGAAGTGATTTCATTAATTTCTTTAGCATTATCGTCAATCTCTGAGGATGTGCCATCATTTTTGACTCTATTTGTTTTCACTTCAGTTTCATCATCATATTTAATCCTGGATAAGAGGTCTGCACAGGTGTTCATTTCGCCTGGGCTATGTTCGATAGTGGTGTCGTAGGACTGTAAATTCATTGCCCATGTCTGTAACTTCTTTGGCTGTTCTTGTGTTTTGGTGAGCCAGTTAACCAAAGGTTGATGATCAGTTCTTATAATGAGTTTAGTTGCTCTGACGTAATAGTCAAACTTTTGTACTGCATAGTGAATAGCATATGCATCTTTCTCAGAGGTGGACCACCGATTCTGTGACTTTGACAATGCGTGGGATAGAAATGCAAGGGGTTTCGCATTTGGAATGTTTGGTAGGAAGGGTGCTTCATCTACTAGTACAGGTTGGACCAAACAAGCACCAATTGCGTTATCTAGAGCATCGGCGTATAGTATCATCAGGGCTGAGAAATATCTGGATGTCCAAGCAGTGGGATGGTGGTACCAAGGGCATCTTTTTTTAGATACTCAATCCCAGGATCTCTGGCAGTCTCTTGTCCATTTGAAGCGTGCATACTTGCGGGAAGGGCTATCAAGGCTCACCCCCCCCCCCCCCCCCCTGCTGCTCTGGAGTAAAATTATGATGATGTGGGCGTCTATAGTACCCTATTGTACCAATAAATGAGCGTGTTTGTCTCACCGTCTTGGGGCTAGGCATTTCTCTTATGGCTTTGACTTTATCTTCATCAGGTCTGACGCCATGTCTATTGATGACAAAGCCTAAATATTTTGTTTCTGTCTTTAGAAACTCACACTTCGACAGTTTTAACTTTATTTGGTGATGCCTGAGTCTATCAAACACTGTTTCAACCTTACGGAGGTGGTCTTCCATCGTGCCTGCGGTATGTATCAGGATATCGTCTATGTATGCCAGGGCAAATGGATGTAGACCCTTTAACACTTCATCCATGAGTGACATATATGTTGCTGGAGATCCTTTTAGACCAAATGGCATAACATTCCAAAAAAAGCTTCCCATATGTGAACAGAATGTGGATTTCTGTTTTGCCTCAGGTGTCATGGGGATGCACCAAAAGCCTGACCTTGCATCAAGTGTGGTAAAGTATGTAGACTTTCCTAACGTCGCAAGTAGATCGTCTATCCTGGGGAGGGGGTAGGAAATGACTTTTGTGATTTTGTTAAGGGCACGGTAGTCGCAGCAAAAGCGACTGGAGCCGTCTTTCTTTGTTACGATCACTATGGGTGAGGACCATTGGGAACGGGATCTTTCGATGATTCCTGCCTGTAGCATTTCATTTATAGACCTTTCCACGAGTTCTCTATTTTTCAAGGGCGTATGATAGGGTTTCATATGTATTGGCTCCTCTGTGGTTGTTTGAATGTCCATTGTGACAGTGTTAGTTCTGCCTAATTCCATGTCATTGAGTGCGAATACATCTTGGTGCTTTTCTACAAACGTTTTCTCAAACGTTGCTTATTATCTTCTGTGGCATTCAGGGTTGCAAGTAACTGGTTGAGCATATTCTCTCTCTGTATTTATGATCTGCTATGATATCTGGTCTGTCTTGATTGCCTGACCCGTTTCATTCCCATAATTTTGGGACATCATTTTCTTGCATCTTGTGAAAAAATCTCTGCTCCTGGTATGTTGGCTTTCTTTTGCGTAGTTCCTTTGCCGTTCATTGGGCTGTGCTTGGTACTGTCTCCTCTGCCATGTACTGTGTGCATTTCCATTTGTCACTGCATTTACTGTATATTCATTTCTTATTATATTTCTGGGGTAGTCGTTTTGTGCCATTTTTTTCTGATTGTTTCTGCTGTAACTGCGCTTATCCGCGTAGGATCCTGTATTTCTTTGGTTTGTGCTATATGGCTGTCTTCTTTCCCTGGGCGAAGATTTTTCATTCTTTCTTTTTCCACCTTTGCTGCTATAGTATCCTCCTGCGGTATAGTCTTATAAGAATTCTTCCTTCTCTTCGGAAAATTTCAATTTGGTTTTTGGGACTTTTTATCATATCCACCTGTTTTTGAGTTTATATTGAATACTCCTCCATGGGGCCATGTATCACTGGTCTTGTCCGCTTTGGATATCCTCCTGGCAAAGACAATTTTCTGTTTTTCTCTGTTTACTCCTGTGATATACAAGCACTTCAATCTTTTCTCTGGGTGTGCTGGGGCGCAAGAATGGGTTATTTTAGTCGTTTTCAGGCTGTGGCCTTTCTCTCTTTATGTATGGACTGGTTCGTTTCTGCCATCTGGGTAGGGTATGCTGGGGTGTAACATGACTGTGACTGATGTTACTGCCTTTTTCTGCCTTATAACTGTTTACTTTCCGTGTACTATGGTTATTTGTACTGCGGTTTCGTGCATTATGTATTTTCCAGTGGGAGAAGTGGTTGAGACAATTGCGTGGATGGTCTCTATTTGGTTTTTGTTGTCCTTATTGTTGACGTATCCCACTTGCGCTACCAAACTAGATGCCTCTTTTTATAGTGGTAGATTTTTTCCTGACATATTCAATATCATGATGGGGAAATCTCTGGACTTCGAGACTTCAGCGATTCCCTCTGTAATTTGCAACAATGGGTCATCAATAATGCTTTCTTCTCTTCCTGCTAGGGGGCTGTACTTGAATTGATTGCCCTGATTGTTATGTACTCAGAATTTTTTTACTCTTGCCTTTTGCTTTTTATGACCAGGGAGTTTTGGAGCCACCGTTATGGGAGCTGTAATCCTTACTAAAGGACGCTCTAATGTGGATATCGGCCTGGAGATCTATGTACGTATTGTTGACTTTGATTTTGTGGGGGTCATAGTATATTCGAACTTTGTGTTTGTTAAAAAAATCTCTCCCTAGGATAAGATTTCTAGACATTCCTTTAGTAATGACAAATGGTGTTGTATCAAAAAATTGTTTTCGCTCTAAGGAAAATTTTTAGCCATTGCTGTCCCAACTGAATTTAGTCTTTGTCCCGTGACTGAAGCTACTAGGTGTGTAGTTTTGGACTGTTGAAATGGTACTAGGTGTTGGAGCCTCTTGGACAGTTTGAATCTAAGAAGGCTGATGGATGCTCCTGTATCTACCAGTGCCCTATATTGTTGGCCCTGTATAGACATGATGCAGGAACTGGTGTCCGGATGTATTTTAGTTCCATCAATGCAAACATTTCTTCATATTGTAATTTTTACTGGATGGGGCCCACTTGACAATTTCTGTTCTGTGTTTGTGTTTCTTTTGTTTATTGACCATTTATCTGTGATTGTTGCCCTCACTAACGGGTCCCTGTTTAGTGAGTGGCGCGGCCGTTTCCCTGACGCAATGAGGGGTTGAGGTGCGGCCTCTGGTTATTTATACTGAATTTCTGTGTAATCACGTGGGGGTGGTGGCGGGTTGTTGTTGGTTGAGGTAACCTCCTCTTCTGGGTGGTGCATGATTGTAATTTGCTCTCCAGGACTTGTAAACATGTCTGAGACTACCGCATGTAAAGCATCAGATTGTATTGACATTATTGACGTCGTGTTGCCTCTGAGTGGGGGGTCCTATAATTTGCGGGGTCTATCATCACGTATTCGTGGCGAGATCCCATTGCCTCCTGGTATGGTCAACTTCCATAGGCTCATGCTCATCATAGTCCCCTATATTCTGGTCGGGTTCCCTACCTGCTCTTTGTTGGAACCTTCGTAAAGATTTTCCTCCTGTATTGCTGCTTGGATTGTTTCAGCAATAGTCTTGGTGTCTTTTCTAATAAGATGCCTTCTGATATTTTCCGCTCTAAGGCCATCGGCAAATATCCCCACTAACTGTATTTCTACATCAGGTGTGGTAGGGATTTTCTCCGCAAAATGCCTCTTCGGCCATATTGAGGAATCGATCTCCAAAAAGTTGTTACCGATCATCACTTTCCTTTTTTCATGCTTCTAAGGACTGACCAAGCATGGCATTTTGTCTATGATTTCCCCATATCTCTGGGTGAGCTCTTTTTTTAGGGACTCGTAGGTTTCTGTGGGTACTGCTGGGACCTCCTTCTTAAAAAATCAGTCACGTACGAATCAGAACCTAACAGAGCGATTTTCTTTTTCTCTTCATCCGTTTTGTTGCTGCCTCTGCTAGTGCCGCAACTTTTTCCATGTCGGGACAACCATCTTTCTGAATTTTTTCTTGTTTTTCCATCGAACGGCTGAAACAATGGATCTAACCTGTGTGAAAATTTCTGCGCGTATTGTCATTTTTCTGTAGGGTTTCAGTAATTTTGCCGTTAGCCGCTATTATTGTTGTTGGTCCTTCCATATTTTGTCCTGTCCTGGTGGCTAATGCAGATGGTTGTGCTTGAGCGAATCTGTTTTCCTGTTGCTGCTGCTGTTCTACCCCAAGTTGCTGGAAATTTTCCATTAATTGATCTCCATCTTCGCTTCTGCTCTTTTGTAGAGGACTGGTCACTAGGCAAATACAAGTTGTATGTGTTTTCCCCAACATCGATGCATATTTCATAATTGCAATCTTTGAGTTTCTGCAATTTTCGCAGCATGACAGTGTTAATGGTCAAAATGGTACAACCACACCAAATTTGCATAATAGCATGGTTGAACATTTAATAAACAAGCATAAAAAAAGTCAACTGCATATATTTTAATGATTGCAATAATCCTTATTGCATCTCGTAATCTTTTCAAGATGATGCAAAAACATGGCGTGGGGCTCCTCTATCCTTCTAGTGTTTTCCTTCTCGTTTATTTGTTAATGTGGTCTAGAGATTTCACGTTTTTTTCTTTTCTCTTCATTTCACTTAAGAGCCAAACTTTCTCTTTTTCATTAGTATTCCTTAGTTTGACTTTCTCTCAGCTTAAGGACCTTCATTCTTGGTAAAAGGTTCAGATATATGCCCTGGGTTTACAATTCTTTTACCCAGTTTTTTTTTCGAGCGTAGCTCCGTTTCAGTTATGACTGTGGGCTCTAACAGTTATTGCATGCAATTTTCATTAGCACTACTTACGTTTCTCGTGAATTCACAAAATATAACAATCTCACCATTTCGAAGTTACACAGTTGCTTTAATTGTACGAAGATCAATCTCCTCTATAGAATATCACTGAGCAAAGAGAATTACGTTCTTGTCTCGACCGCTCTAAATTCATTACTCATCAAAAAATGGCTTCATCTCTCGTTCATTCCGGGGGAAGAAAAAGGACTGAGCTTAACCATTGGTGGGAAATCACGTGACAATGCTTGGCGTAAGCGAAGCTACCCTAATTATATGCTTTGGCGGTTTCGAAAGTAGCGGATCCTCGCTTGGCCTAAAATAATTGCGTGGCGTTTCGAAGCTAACCTGGTTTAATTAAACATCTGCGTTGAGATTTTCTTTTATCTTCTGTTTCTATAAAAAATTTATTTTATGTTAATATAGTCCTATATCTGAAAACTCTCGGTAATACGCGGTTACACTACATTAACGAACTGTGTCAATGGACAGTCTTCTTCAAAAAAGCCAATTGCATATTCTAGAGTTTTTTCTACAAATATGAAATCTTCTGTCAAATCAGCGGGACTTCCCCTCTACCTTTTAACAAAATATTCAAACTACAAAATGTCCAATTTCGGTCCAGTCTCAGTCTCTAGTGTGTAATATTTGTATGTCGGTCTGTCCGTCCCAACTTGGCTTTTCCCCAAAGTTACACATGTTTTTGGGACGAAACTACAAGAAAAAAACTACCACAATTTTTTTGTCTCCCCCTACTTCTAAAGATTCTGTGCTAAGTTATTTTTAGCTACTAATCCTCCTACCCCTGCCCTAGTCCACCTGCAGTCTTTTGGTTTTTGCATTTTTAGTCTCAAGGACGTCAAAATGTAACTTTAGTGAAAATATGCACAAAAAAAAACTGTCTCTGCTAGTCTGTATTGAACAATACAGTCTTTCGTCAAAATATCTTCCGTGTTATCTGTCCGTCTGTGTAATTAAAAGTATATTTATTTCTCAGATTAAGATGGGCTATCAAACTAGCTAGTTTTTTATTCTCCTAAACTTATTATATTAAGAAAAAACCTACTTTTTTCAAGGATAGTTTTGAAATTTGTTTTTGAACCTTCGTTCACGGCGTTTTGCCGCTATATTCAAACGAAAACGACTAATTACCGTAAACCGTCCAAGATAGGTCTGTTTCTAACAAGAGCTAAGGTCGTTTTTTTCTTCCAATTCCTTACATTGTGTAACTAGTGGCGTAATTTTTTTTTCTTTCAACAAAAAAACTACAAATTGCGTCTTCTCTAGACTTTAGATTCTTACAACCACGTGTTCCGACCGTCACATTTTTTTTTCTTTTATCTCCGTTTCCACACCCCCGTCTAAAAGGATAGTTCGTTTAGTCTGCATGTTATAACTAGTTATTCCGTATTTCAATGGCGCTAGAAAAACGCGGCGTGGGCGAGAATGTATCAGCGTATCTTACCTATATTTTTATCCCTACGTTGTTCATTTTACCTGTTTACTTTATAAATCGTTGGAAAGGAATTTTTATTAACGTAATCTTTTCACCACCACACATCTCCCCACTTGAGCGAACACTATGCGCTAATGCAAGTTCCAAAACCAGATGATACACAATTAGATAAAGTTTTTTAACTCCTCACGCCTGCCAAACTACTCCCTAATTTTGATCACAGGGGTGCCTACTGAGGAAATCTGCACAGGAGCCGGACATTCTGTGACCCCGGGATATATTGAATATTAAACTGATTATGGTTTGCAACAATAAAGAACCATCTTAACAATCTTGCATTTTCATGCTTGGCTGAGATAAGAACACGAGAGCCTGGTGATCTGACCACTGGACGCCACAAAAGTTCCTACCATACAGATAGATTTGAAACTTCTTTATTGCCCAGATTAACGCTAAACATTCTTTTTCGCTTATGGAAATATCCTGTGTTCCCGCTTTGTTCAACTTGCGCCTCCTTGCGTAAAGCGGGACTGGGTTTTCAGTTCCTCATTGGGTGAAGAGGACCTTTGCAACAAAGTAGCCCCCAGGCCCTACATTGCTTGCTGCATCGGTTCTCACCCACAACAAAGTCCTGAGTCAAATATCAGGCAATTTGAGAATAGGCTTGCTGGTGATTTTTTCCTTTAACTCTTGAAATGCCAATTCACATTTGCGCTGACCAAAAACAATTTTATCTGGATTTCCCTTGCGAGTCAGATCAGTCAGAGGAGCACATATAGAGTTAAATTTGTGTTGATATATTTTTTGGTAAAACCCACATAACGACACGAATGATCGCACGTCTTTTTTTTTTTGTTTGAGGTCTAGGTGCTCTCTGCAGTTTTTCCAAGTTCTTGCGATCAGGGGTCATGTTACCCTGATATACAGTGTGTCCCAAGAATTCCAACTCTTTGCATCCAATACAACATTTTGTTGGCCTAGCAGTTAAGTTCGCTTCTCTGAGCCTATCAAATAACATATTCAGAGAGAGTTAATGTGTTCTTCAAATGTCTCTGTGGCGATGAGAATATCATCCATGAAATTCGTGATTCATGGGTTATTCAGGGGATCCAACAATTTGCGCATCATCCTTGAAAATACACTCGGAGCATTTTTCAGTCCGAATGGTAGCATATTGAATTCATAATGTCCATCCGAAGTGCTAAAAGCCAAATAAGGTCCCACTTCAGGCTTCACTGGGATCTGGTAATAGCCTTTACTAAGATCCACCTTTGAAAAGTATTTTGCCTTGTTCAGTCTGGCAAATAACTGTTTTGTGTCTGGTAATGGATCCACTTGACCTTCTGTGACAGCATTCAGTTTCCTGTAATCTATGCACAGTCTGTGTTCCCCAGACGGTTTTCTCAACAAAACGACACTAGAACTAAAAGATGATTCACTGTGCGAAATAATCCCCTCCTTCAACAAATACTCTATTTCTTCCTTCAATGCCTTCTCCTTCGCGAACGGAATAGAATAGGCTCTCATACAGATTGGGTTTGAGTCTACCAGTTTCATGTCATACTGTAGCAAATTTTGTATGGCCTGTTTTATCTGTTAATACATCTGTATGTTCCTCCAGAACTTGTTGAACTCTCTCCCTCTGGTTTTTAGTCAGGTGCTTACTGACGTTTATCTGTGCTGTTGTTTCACTAGGGTGTAATGGGTATTCATGTGAGGTGAGTGGTTCCTTTCTCATTTCAGTTGCGAGAGCCAAGGTCGTCAGTAAAGGGGGTGCCTTTCCTGGATTGGTCTGTCCAGATACTTCTTTAAAAGGTTCACATTATATATTTTTTCTCCTTCCCCTTTTTGTCCAATTTTATAGTTTGTTCTAGACACCTTCTCTAGAACCCGTATATGGACCTTGCCATCCAATTTGCAACTTATTCTGACTGCCGGGTAGTAGTAGAAGAAGCACCTTCTCTCCCACAGCTAATTCTCTGTCCTTTGCTTTCCTATTAAAATATGCTGCATGTTTCTTCCTGGCTTGTCTCAAATTATCAATGCCAGTTTCCATCCAGCTTTCAGACGACGTGGTCAGTTCAGCTTCGTTCACATATTGATAAGCGATGAGTGAGGTAACAGTCTCTCTCTGCCCTCCTCATCTGTCCAGGTCCTTAATAAGGCTTTTACATATGGACTTTTAAATTTTTATACTTATTTTCATGGCACCCGTCGGGTCCTTTCCATTAGAAGCCTTTGTAGTGAGGACTCTTTTTCTTCCTAGAATCATCACTCACAAATCCACCACTACCAATTTTTTTCTTTGGGTTTATCTCCGCCACTTTAGATTACTTATGAGAGAATCTTCGCTCTCTTTTAGTTTCCTCCAGTTTATATAATTCTGACCGGGGGTTTGTCAGCTTATTCTGGGTAAAAATTACTCTTTGTGCTCGTCGCATAGTGGCCATGTTAATACAATCAAGTGAAGACTGTGTGTGAAAAGGGGGCTCCCATTCCACTTTGTCTACCTTTAATATAAGGTATTTTTCCTTCCAGGCCTAAGTTTGCCCCGTGGCGTTTCTAGGTCCTGCACATTTTTTCCCTTTGTGGGTATACCCTCATAAAATACGCCACACGCTTCTACAAAGTTCTCAATATCGACATTTACGTTCGGGCCAAATAGTATTTTCGAGCAACCTTTTGGCAGATCGGTATGGTACCTACTTTCTCATGGTCACCATCTTTTTTCCAACATTCGTGTAAGCTCCTTATTAAATTTGCCCTATATGCCTTGGGAAGAAACCAACTGTCCGTGACCAGTGGATCTAGTTCCTGTCTTCCAGTAGAGCAATTTGTCCTTCATAAAATACTCTCCCTTGCTTGGATGGTGTGTGGCATTTGGGCAATTTTTTAAAACATGGCTTGAGTGTCCTATCCTCAGCCTGCGCCTTCCTCATCTCTTCTGGATGAGCATTTATAGGTTCACCTTCTCCCTCCTTTGACTGTGACCTGGTCTGCACTGTCGCCATGATCACAGGTCTCTCGGGATTCCCCAAGAAGACGTATCTACACCCCAATATCAGAGGGTAGATTGGTTCATCTATCACTGCTGCTCTGATTTCTCCTTCCACATAGCGAGTTTTCACTGTTATCCTTGCGATGGGAAGTGTCATGAGTGGTATGTCCTTAGTCGCCCCTTGTTTTTCCACTGTTTCTGTGGTATACTGACTTGGGTCCACTAGGCTAGACTTCACAACTGAATCATAATCCAAACCTGTATCATAAAGGCACCTTATGGTGACCCCATTACAAATAACATCCTCACAAACTGGGGGGGGATAAGGTTCCTGCTGTCCATTAGGATTAACCTTTAATCTCTGGTTCCCCGATTTCATTGCAGCAATGTTTTAAGGTTTCCTTCTACAAAATTCGGTGTTATGGTTGTCTTTCTTACACCATTTGCACCATCTCGTTCCTTGGTTAAAAGGTTTTCTTTCGTTATATTTTTGGTCATTGAACTGTGAGTTTCTATCACGATAATCATTTCGTGGCCTATCAAAGTTTGTCCTACCTTTATTACCTTGTTCTCTGGTATCAAATTTATTAAAATGCTGTGGGGCTTTAAAATTTTCTATCTGTTTCTTTTTAGAGCCAACTACCTCTGCCTGGGCTGCTTGATACCTCTCAGCGACATTCAAAACCTCCCCCAACCTCTCTGCACCTTGTTCCATGAGAAATTTTCTCAGGTCTGGAGCCATGGACTCTCTTAATTGCTCTATCATGATCATTTCTTTGAGATCTTGGGTCTTCCCCAGAGCAGTCCATTTCTCCAAACAGGTTTACAGTCTGGCAGAGAATTGGTGGTATGTCTCCCCAGACAAGAGTTTGGCAGATCTAAACTTCTTACGATAAAATTCACCATTCTTTTCATATCTCAATAACAGAGCCTGCTTTAGCATGTCATATTTGTCTTGGTCGTCTCTATTCATTTTAGCAAAAACTTCATAAGAAGTACCTCTAAGCCCCTGCGATAACTTGAGACTCCACCTCTCTCTCTCTAACCCATACGTAGTAGCCAATAGTTCAAATCTACTTAGGTACCCATCTATGTCATCGTCTTTCTCAACAAAATGGTCTAAATGAAACCCCATAGCTGAGGTTGAGGCTCCCTGACTAGGCGTGGCATCGGAGGAAAAGGGGCTGGCACCATTTTCAGGAGCATGGCCTTGTAATTCCAACTCCCTTAGTCGTAACTCATGCTCCCTTTGCAATCTTCTATCTTCTGCCTCAGCAGCCTGTCTCCTTTCTTCTGCTTCCCTTTTGGCAGTCAATCTCTTTTCTTCTGCCTCCCTTTGCGGTCGTTTTTCTTCTGCCTCCAATGCCCTAGCCTCCTTGTCAGCCTCAATCTGCAGCCTGTTATGTTCTTTATCAGCCTCAATTTGTAACCTCTTCTCTTCAGCTAACCTCCTATCTTCTCTTTCAATATACTTGTCACATTCTGAAGTTACATACTGGATTAAAACCTGACCATCCATGTTCATTTCCTTAGCCGTCAGCACAGCAGCCGATCTGAATTTGGCTAGATCTGCCATACTATATGACACAATTTAACAATGACTAAGGTAAATTATACAATCTAATTAGTAAGGTAATATATTAATTAATTAATTACCACTGGCTGTGAAGATTCATCAACTTTTACTTTCCACTTTTAATTTTAGGGACACTTTTAAATTTTATACAACTTATGCCCCAATAGTTTAATTCCCGGACCAGGAGACCCTAATATCTTTGATAAATCTAAATCCCGGACGAGCCCCCAATATTTGTAGTGGTTTTTGATGTTATTGTGTGGTTGCTATGTACCTAGTGTACTGGATGAGGTCAGCTGTGACAGCTCCTGAAGATAAAAGTTTATGTGAGTTACAGAATGCCTTTCTACTACCACTTATGACCTCAAACAGACTTATTCTGCTATTATGTATGTTAGCTACGTTTAATGTCTAGGGTAATGAAATGTGATGTGTAGGTAATTTTAAATACACGGAAAACACACATGTAAAACACAAATTCTAATAATAATAATAATAAGCTCTACGATCAACTCTCAACTAACACTGGCTTTAGCTGCTAACTTTTATAATTTTTTTTTCGATTTCATTTAGTCCTGACCCAAATTTTCTTATGGTCAGGCCGTATGCAACAATATTTACTTATCAATAAAAGTGCATATATATATATTAAATAATCAAATGCAAATTTTGTACTTGATATATATTTACATTGGTTAATATTAACACTAACTACAGTGTCTTTGGAGAACTAGCACTGGATTTTAGTCGGGTGATGTCCATCATACCCGATCTCTGTTCACAATGTTTCATTGTCTTGGAAATATAGTACTGAAATATAGTTTTTATCAACCAGGATTTGGTTTATTTATTTATATTGGTGGAAAACAGTTTGATGAATCTACAGCAGGCCAGGTATTCAACTTATCTGGCCTGTGACGATGCGCAGTAAAGAAATCACGTGGCCCACTCCTCACCAAAGTGCTGGAGTAAAATGATAGGCTTCATAGGGCATGAGCCCAATCCCTGGACCTCTTCAAGCATTTGGCTGGCACTGTAGCATTAGTGCCAGACCAGAAACTCTGAAACCAAAATTTTGTGCCATGTGTCAACACACTGCCTACTGCACCAATTTTAACACACAAAAAGCAAAGCAAAATTTTACAAAGATCAGGTCAGATCTCTCTCTGACCAACTCAGCACATCTCACCCAGGTGGTATCAAATAGTACAAGTTTCTCATGACTGCATTGCATCCAAAATATGTTCAATAGTTTCCTTTTCCATCCAATAAGGTGGGTGATATGTTCCCACTGATCTCAAATATAGATCTGTCTTCTATAGTCCGCCTTGGATATGTTTTTCCTTATATTTATTTGTTTGCTTCTAGGCCCTGGTTCTGTCGCTGGGGACCTAGAATAAGCACTCACTTGTCGTAATCATTTTTTCATGATAGGGCAGTATCACTCACTCAAAATATTAAATATTAAATAAAAGGGTTAATGAATTTTTCTCCTTACCACAATTCAAAAATTGAAAAACACAGTTTACGTTGTACTAGCAAAAACTCAGCTGAGCTGCTGGCTAAGATTAAGGCGTCCCACTGATAATATTTAATATTTCCTGGAAGTCACACCTCTAGCATTAACGAACTGTGTCAATGGACAGTCTTCTTCTCAAAAATGGCAAATTGCTTCTAGAGTTTTTCTTTCTACAATATGAAATCTTCTGTCCAATCAGCGGACTTCCCCCTCTACCTTTCAAATATTCAAACTACAAATGTCCAATTTTCGGTCCAGTCCTCAGTCTAGTGTGTAATATTTGTATGTCGGTCTGTCCGTCCCAACTTGGCTTTTTCCCAAAATTACACTTGTTTTTGGACGAATCTACAAGAAAAAACTAAACAATTTTTTGTCTCCCCCCTACTTCTAAGATTCTGTGCTAAGTTATTTTTAGCTACTATCCTCCTACCCTGCCCCTAGTCCACCTGCAGTTTGGTTTTTTTTGCATTTTTTTAGTCTCAAGGACGTCAAAATGTAACTTTAGTGAAAATATGCACAAAAAACTGTCTGCTAGTCTGTATTGAACAATACAGTCTTTCGTCAATATCTTCCGTGTTATCTGTCCGTCTTGTGTAATTAGAAGTAATATTATTTCTCAGATTAAGATGGGCTATCAAACTAGCTAGTTTTTATTCTCCTTAACTTATTATTAAGAAAAAATTTACTTTTTTTCAAGGTTAGTTTTGAAATTTGTTTTTTAACCTTCGTGTACGAGGCGTTTTGCCGCTATATTAAAACGAAAACGACTAATTACCGTAAACCGTCCAAGATACGTCTGTTTCTGTTTCTAACAAGAGCTAAGGTCGTTTTTTTTTCCAATTCCTTACATTGTTGTCAACTAGTGGCGTAATTTTTTTCTCTTTAAAAATACTACAAATTGCGTCTTCTAGACTTTAGATTCAAACACGTGTTCCGACCCCCGTCACACTTTTTTTCTTTTATCTCCGTTTCCACCCCGTCTAAAAGGATAGTTCGTTTAGTCTGCATCTTATAACTAGTTTAGTTTCAATGGCGGCTTAGAAAAACGCAGGCGATGGGCGAGAATGTATCAGCGTATCTTACCTATATTTTATCCCTACGTGTTATTTTTACCCTGTTTACTTTATAAATGGAGGAATTTTAACGTTGCATCACTGTAATTTTACGACAGACTGGCCAGAGTTCCGGACTTGAATTCTATGGTTAGTAGCCCCCTGATAACTCATTCTAAGTTTAAGTTCTAGGATCCTAGTTCAATAGCTGAAAGTTAGACACCTAACTAAAAGGACGGCATCGTATATCAGTTGACTGATAATATTCAGAAGTTATCTGTGCAGTCTGTGTTAATTCGCCCGACAAAACTCGAGGTAAGTTGTAACATGTATTTTATTATTTCATATTTTGCATTTTTTTGACGTACAGTTTACTTATACATGTACAGTGGCATAAGAGGCTGGAAACTTCATTACTGTAAATAACGTGACACATGATCCATCACTGCAAGAGCTGGTGACTACTTCGCGCGGGTTTCCTCGTAAGGAACCAACAGCAGAGGTTGCCCTAGGCTCCATAGAGAGCAGGTAGTGTATTATGATATCATGGTGTACCTTGTTATTGTTACGCTGCGTTTTGTTAGACCTTTAACATACACCATATGCCCAGGTTCATAGGCTCTGCTAGGGTACATATTGTCAGCACAGTACACTGTCACAGGATCATTAATGGGGTCATCAAAAAACATGGTGATTACCACAGAGCCATAATTTATTTTGCCGACACAAGTAATGACATCAACAGTATATTTACATCAAATACAGTGACTTCTGGTCGATCAAAACACGAACCCAAAACAAAACTATTTCTAGGTTGAAATTAAAATCCAAACCCACTTCTCTAAATGAATTCGTAGCACAATAATGGAGGTACAGTTGTATTCACACAAAATTGTTATAAATACACACTCACTGTCACTTGAATGCAATTATAAAAGGTCCCATCTATGAAGTTTTAGTGGCACATAGCTAACTTAACTATATTCACCTTCTCGTTATGAAATGAGATAGAAAGATTTACTGTTATACGCGTTCGCTCTCTGAGGAGTAATAAGTGATAGATTTTACCTACACAACCTGTCTACATAATATAGTGCTCTTACCGAGAGGCCACGAAATCCACTACACCAACAGTAGCTGGTCGAATCTGTCAAATAATGTTGACATGTCCACTTTACTAGAACTTCTGGAGCATTAAGTTCCAGACAACTAAAGCTTTCAGATTTTATAGTACTCTTAGGCACCAGGTGTCCGGGACACCTGCAGTTACGAGTGACTCTTTCGCTGGGTTGCACGTAACGTGACGCAACCTCCACGGAACTCTGAGACTAGTTTCCCCGTGGACCGTTGACGAAAAAGCCGTGCTAAAGAAAGGGACCGCCATTGCTTCGCGTAATCTGATCTCCCTGTGAGCACACGAAAGGCGATGGATTTCCCTGGTGTCAAAGGAACAGGTAAGTTTGCCGCTCGTCTCTCAGGAACCGAGTTCCATGCTTTAGCTCGTGGTCGAAGAACTCTGAGAAAGATTTCGCTTCCCAAGAGAGTCCTGGGCGCGTCAATTGTTTTCTCCTACCGACGTAAAAGAATAAGGAAATAAACTTGCCCGATGTTAAATTGACAGGCCAGTTACCCCCATTTTACAACTACAGGCGACCAAAAGAAATGAAATGGGCGGGCGAAAAGTCAAAAAGAATTTAGGGGTGTGCCTGAGCTCTAGGATTGTGCCAAAGTTTTAGATCCATAGCCACATCTATGAACTCTTTCCCCAATTTTTTCACCAATGATTTAATCATTCTATGATGATCAATATCATCACTTTTTTTCTAAACAAAGTTATATTTTTAAAATTATTAAACTCTAAGCGATTATTAAACCTGTTGATCTACAACTTTCAAGCTATAGTTTGTTTAATCACAATTGAGTGAATTGTATGTCTGCTCCCGCATGACTCTTATTGTGTTAAGTAACTAAAACGAGAAGTATACAATTAATAATTGCTGAATCACATTTAGTTGAAGTCTCAAAGATATATAAAAAATAAATTATAACAATAAAACAGGAAAAAAAATTTATTTCACAGATAGGGAAGGAAAATACAAAGTTCATGACGGCTTAGAGAATCTCAGTTGTATCACCATTCTTCTATTTATATCTCTGCCTAGAGTAATATTGAGCGAAAGTTGATACCTTTGATCACAATCAATATTATATTGTCAGCCGTGTGTTACCGGGGCCCGAAAGGGGAGCAAAAAAACAGTAACACTGTTCCCTGCCAAGCATGTCGTAGAAAGCGACTAAGGAGGGTTGAGCATGGGGCTGGATACCCCATCCTGTAAAAAATTTAAACCGCAAAAAACTTCAACAAATATGGACAAGTCAATTAAGGAAAATAAAACACAGCCATCTAAGACAGGGGAAGGTCCTCTCGCAGTGAGGCGTATGATGCAACACAGAGAAAGCCGAAAGGAGTCTGTGTTACTGACTAACCCTCTCTCTTCTAGGAGAACTTCCAGAATTGGCACCTGGAATGTTCGGACATTGAACGAACAAGGAAAGTGGCACAAGTAGCAGCAGAAATGATGGAATATAAAATCGAGATTCTGGGACTGTGTGAAACAAAGTGGAAGGGGGTAGACAAGAAGAAACGCATCTGTCGTAATTTTTTTGAAGAGATAGGTCTGAGAATGTTTGTGGTCCCGTCTGAGCAGAGGTGATAGGGATATCTATGTGAGAATAAGGGGTAAAAAATAGACTGCTGTTTCACTAGGGTGATAGGGCAAGAGGAAGGACAATCTCTAGATAGAGGAATTGCTCTAATCTAGCCTATCATACGACTTAAGTTTAACTTCAGACGGCCTTACTCACCTGGCTAAACAATAGTTACCAGTTACCCTACACACTCAGGTACACACACACCAATTTGGTAACACATAATGCACAAACGTGAATACAAACTACGTATAACATATAATGGGAAAAAACGGTTTGACCAACACGGTAATAAAAGGTTTATTATATTATTTATTATCACTAAACAAAGAAAAGCACAACATAAATCATGTTACATTTATAAAGCATAGTTACAGACATGGTGGGGGAAAAATATATTATCTCAATAGGCCCTCCCCGCTTGTAAAGGAACCAAACCAAAGAAAATCCTATCTGATGTAATTACCCAAAGAGAGATCAATTTTTAACAAATGGGATATGCAAAAATCAGTAAGGGGGGAATATAACAGGTTATTCATGTTTATTCTCTCCCGTGACTAAGCAGATTAGCGAGGAAAAGAAAAAAAAAACACAGAGAGAAATTAAGTATACTGATGTTAACAAGAAAAGAGATTAAAGTTATCTAATTTCGTTCATTCAAATGCACGCATACAGTGGCCACTTTTACATCTGCACTTACCAATCATTAAATCAGGCATTCCATGGAATAAGAAACTCTAGCAGGTACAAAAACTTAATCAGTCCTGTGATTGACAATTTTCAACCCCAGACTAACGGGATTTTGCTGACAGCTAATTTTTCCGTAGTCGCTGAAAATCGAGGGCGTTCTTTGTTCCAGGATATTCCCCTTTTCACTGCGGTTAGTTTTTTTTTTAGGATAAAGGTTCTATGGGGTGGCACTGTTCTCAGAATTAAATATAAATATATTATTGTTCCGGGGTGATCTCGCCGCAGGTGGCTAAGACACTCTATAACGTGATGAAAAGAACTTTAGGAAATGATATTCCTCGGCTGTTTCAATGAAGTGATGGCCGATTTTTGACCAGTGTTTTCTAAGTGGGTAAATCCAGTAGGAAACCTGTACTGTCATATGTAAAATTTAGTGTTATAAATTCTGCCACAGCAGGTTAGTAATAGTTAAGTGAAAAAAATGGCTTCTGGCAATTGTTCTTCTCCAGTTATGCTTAAAAATTGTGCTCAATGTTAAGTACTTGGTTTTATCGCTCTCATTGATGGAGAGATGGACCGCCAAGGGTCTCAACCCGAAAATTTAGTTAACAGCAATAATTGCTGGATTGTGTAAGAGCCAAAGTCAGTAAGACCATAACAAAACGCTAGGGCGCAGGTATGACCAGTCTATTGTAGAGAATAGATATACATGAAATCATATTATGAAACATATCCCGACACGCGTTTTATTTAGGTAAGACTATTATAACCACTCCAGTATTTAATTATATGTATTTAAAAACCGCGAGAGTCTAGTTTATCTTAAAGTTTAAACACAAGATATGAACGCTTGTCGTTTAGAAAATTACACACATATGAATATAATTAAATGGTATTACATCAATTATCAATCGCTTCGCGCCTTATTAATTATTTAAAGCATCTCTCACTGGGGAAATCTCGGGTAATCAATTTTGCGTTTACAACGGGAGAACTGAGCTATATGTTTATTTAATACGTTACTTAGTTAACACAAAAGTCCCAGTGAAATATAATCGAAACACTTTAACAATTAAATGACTCAAAAATTCTAATATATATATATATATATATATATATATATATATATATATATATATACATATATATATATATATATATATATATATATATATATATATATATATATATATATATATATATATATAATATATATATATATATATATATATTACCACAGCACAGAGAAAAGAATTAAATCTCCACATTTATAAGTAAGTCCAAAATGGTAGTATGGATCTCATATGCGAGCTAGGTACATTCTTCAACTCTCTGGCGCTACTGATGACTTGAATTTTCAGAGATTTCTATATATACTGAAGCACATTAAAAACGCACCACTATTATATATACTGATGCCGAGAAGCTGGAAAAAAAAGTGTGGGAATGGATTTTCCCCGTGTTTGTCATGAGATAGAGAGCGAATTGGAACTGGAATGGAAAGTGCATGATTCAACCCACGGGTCTGTGTACAGAATACATGAAAACAATTAAAGTTACACGTGCAACACGATTCCCAACAGCTATGACCCTGGAAATGAGTACGCGTTGTGGCAGTATACTCGGTATAAAAAGGCTGTTGAGACAAAACACCAAGCGCATGTGCTTGAAATGCCACGACTATCTGAAAACGACCGCCAACTATCCATTGTTATGTTGGAGACCGGAATGAGCTCGCGGGCCATTGCCAGAAGGATGAATTGCCATAACAGCACTAGTGTACGTCTCAATGAACATTACGGAACCACTGGCAGTGACCGGGGTAGACTTCGGAGGGGCCAACCACGAGTTACTACCCCTGCGCAAGATCGTCATATTGTGCTGAGTCACATAAGGAATCGTTCTCTCCCGGCAAGTCAAACAGCAAGAGCAATAGTGGGTAGACGTGGGCAAGTCTCTCGAATGACAGTCACACGACGACTCAGAGATACAGGCCTTACTGCAAGACGACCTTATGTTGGGCCTAACTTGACTCACAGACATCGTCAGCAGCGCCTGCGATGGGCAGAGCAACATGTCAGATGGACTAGACTGCAGTGGAATGCTGTCCTATTCACAGACGAGAGCAGATTCAACAAATCCTGTGCTGATGGACGTATGCGGATTTGGCGACGGTGTGGAAAGCGCTTTGCAGATTGCTGTGTTCGTCAGCACAACCGATTTGGAGGTGGCAGTTTTCACATTTGGGGAAGATTCAGTTTTCACCATCGCTTGCCTCTTCACGTCTTCCGTGGAAATGTTAATGCTGTGACATATCGAGATGAGGTTCTGGATGCATTGGTTGCTCCAGCGTTCACAAATTATCCAGTCTTGCAGATTCTCCAGCAGGATAACGCACGTGCGCACACCGCATGCATTACGCAGCAATATCTACAGCAGCAGAACATTGTGACGATTGATTGGCCTGCCCTATCACCAGACATGTCCCCTATTGAACATCTGTGGGACGAGCTTGGACGCAGAGTCTACAGGCAAAGTTCTCCAGCTAATCTGCAACAGCTCGAAGCTGCTCTTACACGTGAATGGGACTTGATTCCCCGGAATTTCCTTCAGAGGCTTGTGCGTTCCATGCGGAGCCACTGCCAAGCTTGTTTGCAAGCACACGGTGGACATACCAGATACTGAGGATAGTGTGAATGAATTTTTTTATTGGTTGCATTTTTGTTTTTCTCCCTTGCCTGCACAGAATGCAATGAATTTCATAACAATCACATGTACAAATTAATGACCAGTATGGATTCATAGGAAAATGAATAAAGATTCCAAATATGTAAACTTGTAAACACTTATATTTACATTTCACACTATGTTCCTGGATTATACAGGTGGTGCGTTTTTAATTTTTTTTTTTTTTTTTTTTTTTAGGTGAAGTTTATTTGCTTTTCAATTTCATTTTACAAAACTTTGCATTTTACAACAAGTAAGAATGAAATTACATTGCAATATAAGGGCTTTCAATTAATTTTTCCTTTACATGTGTATGTTACAGCAGTTAAAACATTAGAGATGAAAAATTACATGGCACTATAAGAAATTCGCACGCACACCCCACAAGTAGAAGGTATGGCTGTGTTCCGGGCTAAGCCGGTACTAGCAGGTGCTCGGATAATATGTTGCCTGAAAAAGGCCCAGTTTAAAGATGGTCATTTTGTTTACACAAAAGAGTTTACCTCCGAGTGTGGGCAGGTTTCAGATGATGTATAACAGTTGGGCGTGCTCTGCTGAGTAGCCACGAGGGCTTAGCAGACACTGTCTCAAAGATATGGACGGGAGTTACTTTTACCCGTACTCAGTGCGGTGTGAAAACCATATTAGATTTTTTTTTTTAATGTGAAGTTCATTTGCTTTTCAATTTCAGTGTACAAATTTGTATACATGTTACATTTATAGAAAGTACATTTTGAAATTTCATATAGAGAAAGAAAAAGAAAAAAAAAAAAAACTTTCGTGCACTTTCAAATTTTCATTCGCCCCCTTAGAAGATACATATCTTAAGAACTGGGAGAGTAAAGGGAATGAGTATTGTAACCTAAAATCATCAGATGAAAAGGGGTTTGAAATGGTTTGTAGTCGTGTTAAGGAGCTGCACCAGAGCAGATACACACGTGTATATAACCCAAGAGTTAAAGAGGGGGGCTTCGAACAAAGAAACTTGAAACTGTCGCCGGGGCGAGGTTGGACTGTGTTCCGAGAGTAAGCCGGTATCAGCTGGTTTACGAACACAAAGGATGCCTTGGACTTTCAGGAGGCGTAACGGGGGAGGAGAGAAACCACTGAAAGACCAAGTTAAAGGAGGATCATTGGTATTGAGAGGGGATTTCCCACCAAATTTGATGCATAGATTACATTGTTGGTATACATGTGTAATACCATACGAAAACAATCATATTCACATTTAAATCGCCTAATACATTTTTGATGACATCTGATGCATTTTTCTAAGCAAAGGCGGCGGTACCCAATTGCCAAAACTATTGTTTCCTCAGTTTTTTCCTTTTTTTTTTTAAAATTTTTTGGGTGATCTTTATTCCTTTAAATTTTCAAAACATGTGTATTTTACAACAGAGAGTATGAAGATACAAATAAAAACATATACAAACATATTTTCAAACTATTCCTGCATTCGAGAAGAATATGTTCTTATTTTACAACAGAGAATATGGTAAACCATACGTAGTATATAAAGACTCGCGTTCATTCAATTTAAGCACACATTTAATCCCTTTCAAACAAAACATATGGTAATTTGTGTGAAATACATGTCGCATAAAGATTTACTGTCAAATATTGTAAATTTTATAACAGGTGCGGTTTATTTTTACATACATGTATATACATTTTAATGAAAAACAAACATTGTCAAATGTAAATCAGATATTACATAGTAAGGAAACAAACAAAAAAGTCGCACACACGCTCATAAACAAAGGGGAAAAAGGCTTAGGTAGATACGAGGTTGTCAGAACCTAGGCGTCTGGAGGATGGACAGAAACGGCTTGGGGCGAAAGGCACACTACTGAAAGCATCATGCTGAAGAGTGGAGCGTTTTTAATGTGCTTCAGTATATATTAAATGAATGGCAATTTGTTAACTAAATGTGAGATTTTTCACATCTCGTCCAGTTTGGGCAATTTTCCTGGTCGATTTTTGTATGAAAGTCCAAAATCACACCATCCCCGTTCGTGGACCGTTTCACCCGCCAGCGGCTGCCTTTAGATCTTTTTCTCCGTGAGCAAATTGCGTCCACTGAGAGTACGATCAAAGGAAATGCAGTCGCTACAAGCGGTTAACGCCCCTTGATAATGTCATTACTGCTCGTTCTCTCTTAAGACTAATACAAACCCCGTTACCCCGCCCTCTTGTAACGAAAGGACAGTTATGCATCATAAAAAGGCTTCATCATCATCAGTTGCCATCTCCACAACGAAGGTTGGCTGTAATGGATCTCCAACGTCTTCTGTCTCTTGTCTTGATGGTGCACTCTGATAGACTCTTTCCTGTCCATCTCTTGATGTTGTCTTCCCACTTATAGCGCTGTCTTCCCCTTGCACGTTTGCCTTCAACTCTCCCTTCTGTTATGGTCTTCTGCAAGGTGTTATGCCTTTTTATGTGGCCAAAGTATTTTAGCTGTCGAACTTTGACCTCCCTCATTAGTTCTCTTTTCATACCTAGATTTTCTAGGACCTCCTTATTTGTTTTCATCTCTTTCCATGAGATACGCCCCATTCTTCTATATATCCACATTTCAAGAGCCTCAATTCTTTCTTCCAACTGCTTATTCATCGTCCATGTTTCTGCACCATACAGAAATGCAGAATATATATAACACTTTATGATTCTCAGTTTTAATTTGTGAGATAACTGTTTGGATGTCAGTATATGTTTCATGTTGTTGAATGTAGCTTTTGCCATTCCTATTCTCTTCTTGATTTCTGTTTCACATCTGCCATCTTCTGTTATTATATGACCGAGATATACGTAGCTCTTGACTTGTTCCAGGATTTCCCCATTTACGCTTATCTTTAATGTGGGTTTATCGTCTGTTTTGCTAATTATCATAGTTTTTGTTTTCTCAATATTAATGTCGAGTCCATATTCATGACTTATACTGTTCACTTGCTTCACTAGTTCTTGTAACTCCTGTTCGCTTTCAGCTAACAACACGGTATCATCTGCATATCTAACGTTGTTTATTGATCTTCCACTGATGTTCAGTCCTGGTATTTCCTGTATCTGTTTGAAAATTTTTTCGCTGTATAAATTAAATAGGCAGGGGGACAGCACACAACCTTGTCTGACACCTCTTTTTATGTCTATGTCTGGTGAATAATTCCTTCCAGATCTTACTGTGGCAGTTTGCTCCCAATAAAGGTTACTGAGTATTCTTATATCTTTTCCATCAATACCTATGTCTTCGAGGCATTCAATTATTTTCTCATGATGGACTCTGTCAAAAGCCTTCTTATAGTCAATGAAGCACATATACATACTTTTTTGGACCTCTGTATATTTTTCTGCTAATATTCTTAGGCAAAATATTGCCTCTCTTGTTCCACTGTTCCGTCTAAAACCAAACTGTTCTTCCTGGATTTCGCTGTCTACTTTACTTTTTATTCTTTCCTGTATGATTTTGAGCAGTATCTTAATTGCATGACTCATCAGGCTGATGGTTCTGAAGTCTGAACATTCTGTTGCATTTGGTTTTTTGGGCAATGTTATAAAAACTGATGTCTTCATGTCGTGTGGTATACGGCTTAGATAGCTTGAAACAAAGGCAGGAGGCGTAGCTAAACTATAATCAGACAGATGGACGATAGAGAAACCTTGCTTCCACGTTTTTAACTGTGCATGCCTAATTAGCAAAGGAGGGAAATCCACGTTGTTGTTTCTCTTGACCACAAATAGTGAGGGGCGGCTGCGGGATTAAAGTGTCCTGTCGAGAGCGCACGATTTTAATACGTGACATCATCACAGGTAAATTGGTGCTGTCATCAGGACATGAAGACGTAAGTTCACACCACAGTGAAGGGGTAGCTCTTATGTTATCTAAAGAAGCACAGAAAGCACTCATTGAATGGGAAGCCGTTGGACCCAGAAGTAATAACAGCTACTTTTAAAACAGCTAAAAAGAAAATAAATGTAAATGTCATCCAATTTTATGCACTAACTAATGACAAAGAAGAGTCTGTGAAAGAAGCATTTTATACTAGACTACAGGAAATTATGGAAAAAGTAAAAAGAAGAGACATCACAATTTTGATGGGTGACATGAATGCAAAGACAGGTATAGTCAACACCGGCTTTGAAGAAGTCATGGGAAAACATGGGCTGGGAATAATGAATGAAAATGGGGAACTTTTCTCAAACGTCTGTGCTTCAAATCAACTGGCTATAGGAGGAAGCATGTTTCCACATAAGAGAATACACAAGGCAACATGGATATCTCCAGACCATAGAACGGAAAATCAGATTGATCATATATGCATAAACAAGAAGTTTAGATCATCATTGCAAGATGTAAAGGTATATAGAGGAGCAGATGTGGAATCAGATCACCACCTTCTCATAGCCAAAGTAAAAATGAAACTCAAGAGATATGCAACAATGCAAAATTATAGACAACAATTTAATGTAGGACATCTAAGAAATCAGGAAACAAGGGACACATTTGCGGTCACAATATCCAACAAATTCCAAGTGCTCCAACAGCTGGAAGATGTAGAGAATACAGAAGACTATTGGCAGCAAATCAAAACCGTATGGAATGAGACATGTGAAGAAATACTGGGGAAAACGGAACGACAACAAAAAGCATGGATAACAACAGAAACCATCAATAAGATAAAAGACAGAAAAAACAAGAAAGCAGATTTAAACACAAGCAAAACCAGAAGTTCCAAAGCCAAGGCTCAAGAAGTGTACACAGAAGCAAACAAAGAAGTAAAAAGAAGTATTAAAAGAGACAAGAGGAAGTATATTGAGGAGTTTGCAAGAGAGACAGAAGATGCTGCAGGCAAAGGAAATATGAGAGAACTGTATAACAGCACAAAGAAGCTAACAGAAAAATACAAGCAATCAAGTTGCCTCATAAAAGACAAGAATGGAAAACTGCTCAGCAATATACAAGAGCAAATGAAGAGGTGGACATAATATTTTAAGGACCTTCTCAAAAGACCAGCTCCACAAAACCCCCCTGACATCCAGCCAGCAGAAGAAGAGCTACACATTAACGGTGAAAGACCAACGAAGGAAGACATAAAGAAAGCCATAAAGCTTTTAAGAGATGGAAAAGCGTCTGGACCTGATGGCATTCCAGCAGAGGCCATCAAAGCAGATATCGACACAGCTACAGAGATGTTATATAAATTACTTGGTAAAGTCTGGGAAAAGAAAGAGATATCAGCAGAATGAAAGGAAGGATATCTGGTTATAGAGGAATAATATTACTATCAGTGCCAGGAAAAGTATTAAACAGGATTATCCTCGAGAGATTAAAAGGTCTAACTTGACTGAGAGAATCTTCTTGCACAGACAAACATCTTGCTGTAACATTTTCTATTTCTTGATGGGCCTCACGAACATTTTCTGCGGTAGGAACGTATCCCACTCAAAGAAGATAGGAATTCAGAAATACCAGTCTTCACATATTGGGCTCAAATTGTGATGCCTTATGAGAGCAACAAATATCGGCGTTAGAAATATTTGAATATTTACTAGTCACTAATTTGGAAGTTGTCGCCCGTTGTTCTTGGGGGTCTCTCATGAGACAAAGAAAGAATGTGATTACTACTTCCTCAAGTATGTCGTATAAGGCAACTAATATGAGGTTGTGCATGAGGCTGTCAGCCCGTTCATGTAAAACATACTGCTACAGATATCACTGCTACAAGAACATGTCAATGTTTGATGTAAGTGGACCAGCTACAGATATCACTGCTACAAGAACATGTCAATGTTTGACGTAAGTGGACCAGCTACAGATATCACTGCTACAAGAACATGTCAATGTTTGATGTAAGTGGACCAGCTACAGATATCACTGCTACAAGAACATGTCAATGTTTGACGTAAGTGGACCAGCTACAGATATCACTGCTACAAGAACATGTCAATGTTTGACGTAAGTGGACCAGCTACAGATATCACTGCTACAAGAACATGTCAATGTTTGACGTTAGCTTTATGTAAGTGGACCAGCTACAGATATCACTGCTACAAGAACATGTCAATGTTTGTTTGACCAGCTACAGATATCAAGCTACAAGAACATGTCAATGTTTGACGTAAGTGGACCAGCTACAGATATCACTGCTACAAGAACATGTCAATGTTTGACGTAAGTGGACCAGCTACAGATATCACTGCTACAAGAACATGTCAATGTTTGACGTAAGTGGACCAGCTACAGATTTATGTAAGTGGACCAGCTACAGATATCACTGCTACAAGAACATGTCAATGTTTGACGTAAGTGGACCAGCTACAGATATCACTGCTACAAGAACATGTCAATGTTTGACGTACCAGCTACAGATATCACTGCTACAAGAACATGTCAATGTTTGACGTAAGCTTTATGTAAGTGGACCAGCTACAGATATCACTGCTACAAGAACATGTCAATGTATGAAGTAAGTGGACCAGCTACAGATATCACTGCTACAAGAACATGTCAATGTTTGACGTAAGTGGACCAGCTACAGATATCACTGCAACAAGAACATGTTAATGTTTGAATTAAGTGGACCAGCTACAGATATCACTGCTACAAGAACATGAACATGTCAATGTTTGACGTAGGCTTTATGTAAGTGGACCAGCTGTTGTGGTGGTTTTATACTTGACGTTGGCTTTATGTAGGTGGACCAGCTACAGATATCACTGCTACAAGAACATGTCAATGTTTGATGTAAGTGGACCAGCTACAGATATCACTTCTACAAGAACATGTCAATGTTTGACGTAAGTGGACCAGCTACAGATATCACTGCTACAAGAACATGTCAATGTTTGATGTAAGTGGACCAGCTACAGATATCACTGCTACAAGAACATGTCAATGTTTGATGTAAGTGGACCAGCTACAGATATCACTGCTACAAGAACATGTCAATGTTTGACGTAGGCTTTATGTAAGTGGACCAGCTACAGATATCACTGCTACAAGAACATGTCAATGTTTGACGTAGGTTTTATTTAGGTGGACCAGCTACAGATATCACTGCTACAAGAACATGTCAATGTTTGACGTAGGCTTTATGTAAGTGGACCAGCTACAGATATCACTGCTACAAGAACATGTCAATGTTTGACGTAGGCTTTATGTAAGTGGACCAGCTACAGATATTACTGCTACAAGAACATGTAATTGTTTGACGTAGGCTTTATGTAAGTGGACCAGCTACAGATATCACTGCTACAAGAACATGACAATGTTTGACGTAGGCTTTATGTAAGTGGACCAGCTACAGATATCACTGCTACAAGAACATGTCAATGTTTGACGTAGGCTTTATGTAAGTGGACCAGCTACAGATATCACTGCTACAAGAACATGTCAATGTTTGACGTAGGCTTTATGTAAGTGGACCAGCTACAGATATCACTGCTACAAGAACATGTCAATGTTTGACGTAGGCTTTATGTAAGTGGACCAGCTACAGATATCACTGCTACAAGAACATGTAATTGTTTGACGTAGGCTTTATGTAAGTGGACCAGCTACAGATATCACTGCTACAAGAACATGTAATTGTTTGACGTAGGCTTTATGTAAGTGGACCAGCTGTAGTGGTGGTTTTATACTTGACATAGGCTCCGTGTAAGGGGACCAGCTACAAATATTACTGCTACAAAAGCATGTGAATACATGACGTAAGCTTTATGTAAGTGGACCAGCTACAGATATCACTGCTACAAAAACATGTAAATACTTGACGTAGGCTTTATGTAAGTGTACCAGCTACAGATATTACTGCCACAAGAACATGTAAATGTTTGACGTAGGCTTTATGAAAGTCGACCAGCTGCAGTGGTGGTTTCTACTTGGCGTAGGCTTTATGTAAGTGGACCAGCAGTAGTGGTGGCTCTATACTTGACGTAGGCTTTATGTAAGGGGACCAGCTACATATATCACTGCTACAAGAACATGTAAATGTTTGAGGTAGGCTTTATGTAAGGGGAATAGCTGTAGTGGTTGCTGCATGCTCCACACGTCACCTGCTACAAGAACATGTAAATGTTTGACGTAGGGTTCATGTAAGGGGCTAGCTGTAGTGGTGGCTCTATGCTCAACAAGGAACGAAAAGGAAAATGGTGACAATGATGATGATGATGATGATTCTGCTAGAGACGCTAAAACTGTTAATCACACTTTAACGTAATAAAAATCTGTGGAAAATCTATCGAGATAAATAGTTGTACTATTCTTCTAGAGGCACAAAAATTGCTGTTCACACTTTAGCGTTATAAACATCGAGTGAAAATCGATCGAGATATATAATCTTACTATTCTGCTAGTGGCGCTACAATTACTGGTAACACATTAGCGTAATAAAAATGTAGGGAAAATCTATCAAGATATATAGACTTACCATTCTGCTAGTGGCGTTACATCAAAATCAACTTGATGAATGCTTTTTTTTCTGCCCACCGACATCACACATTCTTATCTGAAGACTGCTGGTGAAAAATAGTTCTTTGTACAGACTGAGCTTAGTTTAGCTGCAACAACAAAAATTAAGTCTTTCATATTCTTCTACAATAAATGTAGCAAACAAAAAGACCATTGTTGTCTGACAAAATGTCTTTTAATAGCTGAGCTCAGCAGAAGTTAAATAAGCCTTCAGATCATCCCAGTTCATCAAAATATTAAGCATAACCTTTTCTCGTACGAGCCACCTAGCAGATGATGGTTTTTCATATTGGAGAGGAAAGCTCGAGCAGATTTATATTATGTATTTGTGTTCATAATGCAGAACAATTCTTTGCACAATTGTCGTCGCAACTCACAATGGCGAAAGAAGTGAGGTATTTCTGATAACTAAAATCCGATATGCAATGGTAGTATGCAAAAAATGCATTTTAAATCACAAAGCTAGTGCAGTGAATGGCAGATAAATTTAAGTTGCACACAGAGAGGAGACCTCTTTGAAGCTAGACCCCACTGAGTTATTACAACCAACCAAGATGTGAAAGTAAGAAGAGGCGCAGATGTGGGAAGTGATCATCACCTAGTAGTAGCAAGACTGAAAGTTAAACTTAGAGCTGCTGGACCAGTTGCAGTCAAACAGAAAAGATACAAAATCACGAAACTGAAGGATCCCCTCACCAGAAAAACTTTCGTGGTCGACGTAAAGAGAAGATATGAGATTATCAAAAGCCAGGAAAGAACAGAGACCGATGATGTTGACCAGAGATTCAACACCATCTCAACAATATACAAGGAAAGCAGCAAGTCATGCTTGGGATTCAAGGAAAGAAAGAGCCAAGACTGGATAACACCAGATACGCTAAACACCATATCGAAGAGAAAAGAAATGAAAAGAAAGAAAACAGAAGCTAAGTCTCCCAGGTTAAAAGCAATATACAGTGAACAGTACAGTCAGCTGGACAAGGAAGTTAAACGTCAAACCCGTGCTAACAAAAGGACATTTCTGGATGACCTTGCAAGACAGGCAGAAGAGGCAGCACTGAGAAATGAACAAAGCACAGTATACAAAATAACTAAAATAATCAGTGGAAAACGAGGTGCAAACGATATTACATTAGTAAGAGATAAGCACGGAAATCTCATCACGACAGTAGAGGGACAGGAAACAAGATGGGCAGAGCATTTCGGAGAAACTCTGAATAAGAAACCACCAGAGACACAATTGAATGTTTCTGAGGCTGAAAATGATCTAGATGTTAATACAGACATCCCACGAAAAGAAGAAATCATCACAGCAATCAATGGGTTAAAGAATGGAAAAGCTCCTGGTCATGATAACTTAAATGCAGAGCTATTTAACACAGACCCAGAGCTAGCAGCAGAACTATTAGAACCACTATTTGCACAAGTCTGGAAAACAGGGACAACACCAACAGAGTGGAGAAAAGGAATAATTGTCAAATTGTCCAAGAAGGGAGATCTTGCAGACTGCAATAATTGGAGAGGAATAACTCTTCTCTCAGTTCCCAGCAAAATACTAGGCAGGATAATTATACAGAGAATCTCAAAAGCAGTAGACCACAAACTGAGGAAAGAACAAGCAGGATTTAGAAAGAACAGAAGATGTGTAGATCATATGTTTACCCTCAGGAACATTATAGAGCAGTGCTCAGAATGGCAAAGACAGCTGTACATTAATTTCGTTGATTTTGAAAAGGCTTTTGACAGTATACATAGGGACAGTTTATGGAACATACTGAGGGCTTACGGAATTCCAAGCTGCATAGTGTCAATCATAAAAAGCCTTTATGCCAACTTTACGTGTAGCATTGGACAGAGCAACCTAACCTTTGAAGTGAAGACAGGAGTACGACAGGGATGCCCCTTATCAACCACTCTATTTTTAACAGTCGTAGACTGGGTGATGCGCCAGACAACAGAGGGCAATCCAAGAGGAATAAGATGGACTACATTTTCTACATTGGAAGATCTGGAATATGCAGATGACATTGCACTGCTAGCACATTCACATCAACACATCCAGGAAAAAACGGATAGACTTAATAAGTATAGCCAGCAGGTGGGCTTGAACATCAACCTAAAGAAGACAGAGGTCATGACGCTCAATGTGAGCAACCCTGAGCCCATATCAGTAAGGAATCAGCAACTGGTATAGACAGATGCCTTCACATACCTAGGATGCATAGTAACACCAGACGGCGAAGCAAGCAGAGACATCAACAACAGAATGAACAAAGCAAGAACAGCCTTTTTTAGTCTAAACAACATATGGAAGTCCTCTCAGTACAGCACAAGCACAAAATTAGGATTATATCAGAGCTGTGTGCTTTCTGTGCTTCTCTATGGCGTGGAGAGCTGGAGAGTTACAGAGAAGGAAATGTCGAAATTGTCCTCTTTTCACACAACATGCCTAAGAAAAATTCTCCGAATCTTTTGCCCGAATACCATCACCAACCAAGATCTGCTTACTCGGAGCAAGCAAGGGAACATGCACACCATCATAGCTGGCAGACGCTGGAGGTGGGTTGGCCATGTCCTCAGAAGAGACCCCGATGCCATCACAAGAACAGCTATGCTATGGACCCCTGAAGGAAAACGAAAGAGAGGCCGACCAAAAACAACTTGGCGGAGGACTGTGGAGGCTGAGATGCAAAGAATGAACCAGAGTTAGGGCACTGTACGAAGGATGGCCGCCGACCGAGCAAAGTGGAATCAATTTCTTGTTGTCCTACAAGACGCCACCAGGCGTAATGGCCACTGACTGCTTTGACGGTCGGCGGCTAAGGATCAAAGAAGAGAAGGTTTATGCACCATACGATCCAGTTTGTCGGACTCCGGTCAATTCCGTGGCTATACTGCCACAAAGACTTACCCTCCCCGTCTACAACCAGATATAACAAATGCTAATAGTCAGTATGTCATATTGTATAAGGAGATTGAAACCGTAGCATAGATGTCTATATAACCGTAGATAATGGGTTTCAGTTTATATTAGCTTCATTCGTTATGTTTTGTATTTATATTATATAATTTAAATGCACACATACTTCTTTCAGTGCAAGCAATTTTAGCATGTAGAACATAAAAAGCCAAACGAATTTTTTGACGCCAACCAATGTTAAAGAAAGCCAGAAAAACGCGAAAAAAAAAGAAAAAAAAAACGAATTTGTTGACGCCAAGCAATTAAAAGAAAAAGCTAGATTTGTGGAATTTGGCGTCAACAAAGCCAAATTGGCATTCCAGGTTGCGTGTGTTAGTATTAGCATCCGCTATGGGGGGTGAACAGTTTACTATGGCATGTCATTGAAGAGGCCAATAACTTCATAGTTAACAAATGAAGGGGACCAATAGGAATCAGGTAGGAGTAGGAACAGTCTATGATGATATAATACTGGTATACGTTGTTCGGTTGTCGCGTTTTATCATTATTGATGGCACAGACAGCCGATTTGGAAATACTAATTCGAAATACTGTGTGCATATTGTTCAGATATCACTTCATAGAAAGATGACCGAGTTTTTGTAAACTAACCCAACCGTTTTACATTTATTCTTTAGTAAATTTAATGTTATGTTATATTGAAAACAAAAAGTACTAAATACATGGTACAATACCAAATAATAGTACAAAATTCATAAAGCAAAATAAGCTGTATTAATAACTAAAACGTGGTTGAAGCTGATAAGAGCAACTTACCTAAACAATAATGTGTGAACCATTTATTTATTTAAAACAAATTGCCTCCCCTTGCTAATTAAACTATTACCTACCATCGGAAACAACACACATTGTAAAAGATAGGTTTGATGTGATAGAGACATTAATTTTAAATATACTACTACTACTTAGTAATTCCTCTTCTACCCCTGGGGTGTAGAGGTTTGCCAGAGGGAGCGCCATAATATTCCATCAACTGTTTTCATCCTTGCCTGGTTCCAATCTAGTCCACGGTTATTCAGAGAATGTCTAAGGTTGTCCTCCCAGCCGACTCTGGGTCGTTCTTGAGGTATGCATCACTAGCTCTTAGTTTCCCATACTTGTCGTGGTAGCCAATACTCTCCTGTTCTGCATGCATGGCCCAATCATCGTAGTTGGGACTGTTCTACTTGGGTCTGAGGGGCTGGGTTTTGAGGCTTTGTCGTTTCATCTGGTGGTTGACCATGTCTCTTCTTGTTACTTCAACCACCTTCTTCAGATTTCTTATTTCTAAGGTTTGGAGCTGGTTTTTGAGGAATTTTAAATATGTTTGACGTAATATGTCTAACGAATAAATGTTAGAATATATTAAAAGTAAACATTTAAAATTTGACAGTGATCTTGAGTTTACTAGAATAATAAATCATCTACTGCGGTGTCGTGTCAATAATGTTTGAGAAAATTATCCAAAAATGTGATTAAGGTTCTGCGTTAAACTCACGTTGTCAATAATCTATTTTGTACACATACATTTAAGTTCTGTGTATTATATTGTGTTGTAATGATTCACCTTCTAAAACATCTGGCATGTCTCACAACACCCAGATGTCAGGTTACGCTCCAAAAGAGTGTTCAAGCATCCCCCCCTCCCCACCTCGTTAAGAAGTACAGATTTAATTAATAAAAAGTGACCGAAGACGCAGCAAATGAGATGAATGCAGTCAGCGACCCATAGCTTAACTGCTTGCGTCAGGGTCAGCGACCCATAGCTGGACCTCTTGCGTCAGGGTCAGTGAACCAGAGCTTAGCAAGACCCTACTCGACCTCCAAGTGGTGGTCCTGGAAACAGGCTGCATCACTGCTGTGTGGCCGAGAAAGTAGAGATCGAAAAGGGAAAGCAAACCCGGTCCCAAAAATGCCATGCTGAAATCGGATGTTTCGGCCCGAAAGGCGCAAATATCGCAGCTGGCTGTAAATGGCGACACAAAGTAACAAACGTCCTTTTCAGGACGAACGCAGAAGAAGAAGAAGAATTAATAAAAACAAAGATCTCAAGAACAAAATCCAAAAGTATGACGTCAGTGCTGTAATAAAATAATTATGTTTCTGTATTTACTCATCATTATTTAATTTTTTATAGCGCTCCTTATGGAGCATGGAGCCACGACAACAGCTGGTCCACTTGTATGAAGTCTGCACCAGACATTCACGACCTAGCATGGAGCCACGACTACAACTGGTCCACTTGTATGAAGTCTGTACCAGACATTCTCGAGCTAGCATGGAGCCACGACTACATCTGGTCCACCTGTATAAAGTCTGTACCATACATTCACGAGCTATCCTGAGTCACACGTGCACGTTCTATTCATATCTTGTCTATCATTTATATGTCTGTCTCAAGTTCTCTTCTACATGTGTTCTTGACTGTCCATCTGTTGCTTAGAGGCATAATAACAGAAGAGAAAGCAAACCACAAGATATATATATATATATATATATATATATATCTATATATATATATATATATCTATATATATATATATACATATATATATATATATATATATATATATATATATATATATATATATATATATATATATATATATATATATATATATATATATATATATATATATATATATATATATATATGAAATACAAGAAAACAATATGACTGTGACGAGACCATCGGACATTGTAATCTTACTGTAAGATTCAGAGACATTAAAATTGTTTAACTTCCACGGACATTGAGGGCAAAGATGAAAGTTCACACTGTAAATACAGCTCAAAATAAAAGAGAGGGGTACAGACTATTATGGTATGTCACTGGTGTTACGGGACTGACACCAGATGTTACGGGTGTACTGTCTTCTGATATTAGGGGAATCTGTTGTTAGTTATCCTTACCAGATACAGCCCCGTTGGACGTGAGTTATTGGGTTGCTCTTCAATAATTCTTTAAGTATTATATTCATCTCTACCATTTCGGCTTATAGTTCACTTGCAGATTTCTGTTTATTGTGTGATTCAATTATTATTATTTATAGTTCACTTGCCAGACCGTTTACGCCTAGTGGCGCCGCCAACAGCAGATATAGGTTTTTTTTTGCCATTGTTTTATTGTGGCGTCTTTGATTCAATTATTATTAGTGACTGGCAAAATTCAGTATCGTTCATTACTTCATATTAATTCTCCAGCAGAGTGTATTAGTTTTATGATTAATCTTGTAGATAAATGTGATAGTCTGGACTGACCTTGCAAGGGTTACATCAACAGTCACAGCACATGGTTGAACTTGAAATAATTCAGGCAATTAAGACAAGTTCCATTGACGACTGAATATTTAATACATGTCCTTTTTCCCAAATGAATACAGAACGTTTTCACACAATTAATACTTGGCATTAAACATAGTTCTAGGATCTACTCAATGTTCATCCTACAGACATTGCACGTCTGAGTTAACCGTTAATTCTATAGAGTTTTAGAGTCTGCAACCAACTCTTTCCAATCCGTCTCTTGGAATTCTTATCACTTATTAATACTCGTGATATCCTTATTTAATATCCACATATTCCGTCTATGTCCACTTATTCAATACTTTGGCTTTCCTAGCCAGGCTTTAACTGCCATATATATAACTTCACTTGCGAACGTATCCTCCGATATTCGCGATTATACTTTGGACTCTCTGGTCCTATACCTTTAACTTGATTGCTTTCTTAGCATGATCTATACGGATTTACGCTATTTATAATTCACAATGGGTATATCATTTAATATACATATCCTTAATCAGTGGCCATGCCACACATTTTATACACAATCCATTAGTGGCTCTTCCACACTTTTGAAACACTGCTGGACGGCGCTACGGCCACACATAGACTGCGGTTACTAGGCTTGACGCGTCATACATCGATCTGCGCGATTTTCAGTATCAATTCAGCTGAGGTGGTTCGTGGTGCAATCATGCAAATGCTGCAGACATTCACATGCTTGCAAACCCCGAAACAATCCTCAACAACTGGGAAAAGTCCGCAACAAATAGCAGTGTGGGGACTAAGAGTTGAGCCCGGGAGGGGGGGGGGGGGAAGAGAGAATGAGTTTATCATGATATGTGAGTCGAATATTAAGTTGAGGTGTCGGGTGTCGTGTATGTTCATCTGTCGTCTTTATTTTTGGCGGCACAAAATGAGGATCACGAACGAGAAATGACATGACCAAGGAACAGAAACCACATTGAGAGATATTATTAAATTTAAACATTTACACTACCAAAAGCTCTATACGTTTGAAAAATGAAACAATTAATTTATTGATATAGAAAAAGAAATTGAAAGTGTAGTAGAAAACATACCCAGCGCATTATGCTTTTAGTTGTAATATACGATATATTCCTGTATCCAATTAGCTTTTAGTAAACGTTATGATACTGTTCAAAAAAAGAAACGCAACATTATTGCAGTGGTAATAGACACCAAATTTCAAACTTGTACCAACATTTTATTTTACGGAATTAATGTGTCAATCTTGGCATGAAGAAACTTTTTAGATTTTAACAATGAAATGATGTTCATTAAATTTGGTTTGGACTTTTATTCTTTGCGACTGAGGCCTCCGTTTCAGTAAGGTGTATGTCCTATTCTGGCCTCTATCAGAGAACGACATCTCCTTGACATGGATCCAATTAGCCGTTGGATCTGTTGTTGTGGGATGGCTGCCCACTCTTCTCGCAGTGCAAGAGACAACTGTTGGAGATTGGCTGGAGCCACGTCTCGCTGGCGGAGTCGTCTGTCGAGTTCATCTCATAAGTGTTCTAAGGGTGTTGCGTGATAAATTCTCGCAACATCGTTTTATTTCAATATCTGTTTTATAACGCAAGGGCAACAACTGCTTGAAATCTATAGTCACTTTTCTCGGTAAGCATTTGTCTTCTCGCGTTAGTATCGAATGCAGTTAACTTTTGAGCTGTGGTCATTTTTGCGCTGGACTGCGCATGACTTGTCTTGTTGTTTGGTCGATCGGTTTCCGCCCACCACTAGTGGGAGTGAGCGATTTGGAATGGCGAAAGAGATGCCTCGTTGAAGAGGGGATCTCCGCTTTTTTTTGTTCTGTCAGGGATGTGTAGTCCTCTTATGGATATTTCGTTTAGTCGAGATAATACCTCTAGTGTTTTCCCACATGTCGGGAGGCGTGATATTTCTGTGTATTTCATGAAAGCAAGGTAAATTGACTTTTCATTAACTCTATCGATTTTGGGTCGTGAGCGATTTCGATTCATAGCCTGTCTCCGAAAGTCGTCGTCACGAGATGTTTTTTCCCAGCTCACATGTCGCTGCATTGTACTGCATCGGTTGATGCAGGTTCCAAGGACCATTACTTGCTACTTTGTTAAATGAACTAGGTTTAGAAAAACCTTTATTATCTAGAGGATATTCTTGAGGACATTATTTATACTTCGGCAGACGTGTCTGTCTTGCTGAAGTCAAACTAAGGAGAGTGAACTGATCTCATACATCTGGTTATCTCCTGGCTGTTATAGAAAAGGATGGAGTTGTTCACCTGACTACATTTACAGCACTTTGAAATATAACATGCATCTGACTCATCATTGTAATGCTGTCTACCGTTTATTGCTGTATTGAATGTTGCTGTGATAATGACTGTTTGATGTGCCTACACATTTGCGTAACCATTTTGTCACTGTGGCGTCCACAATAAATAATGAAGAAAAACGTCAACGGCTGTTTCAAGACTCATTGACTTTATACGTCGTGAGTTTACTGACGTCCTATGTGGATTGCCCTGTTATTTTTGCATGAACATTGTTTTGACTGAACACATCTACACACTACACAAAACCAGACATGCGGATGCCATCCATCATCATATGGCATCACGCATCATTTGGTGGCCATAAGCTGGTTTGATTCTGGTACTAGCAAACACGGGGTCCCTTACCCACTTCATTTTCAACAAGAATTCATCAGCATCCTTCAAGAAATTAACATTCTTCAATACAGTCAACATCTTCAAAATTTTCAAAGTACTCGGCGTTGCCCGGTAAAAGTCAAAATTTCAACTTTTTGACGGAAACAAGAATTTGACAGTACCCGGCGTTGTTACATGTTGCCGGATAACTCGGACTGCTGTTATCTTTTACGCAAGTCAAGCAAGTTGCTGCTGTCAAGGTTCCAGTGCTGTCGTTTTTTGAGAAGGTCAAGTGCCGGTTGAAACGGGTTGTTTTCTGAAGAAGGCCAAGTACCGATTTCCATCAACTTACTTTTGGATTAGAAGGTCAAGTGCCGAAACAACTCAACACACAGTATTTCAGAAGCTCTTGTACCATCGTGTTAGCAGTGGAAGCAGTTCAGATGTGCCATCATCGTTGGAGCTTCGCTCTTTAGGACGTTGATTGACATCCGTTTTTCTGCTGTTCTACGATTGGAAGCCTTTAAGTTAAGTGGCCTGTTTGTATGTAAACTGTGCCCTTATACTTCTGCTGAGTCTTCTGTGTATCATCTCATTCTATATGTTATATGTCTATATGTTATTTGTATATTTATATGTTTATATTTCAGCGGGTTCTCGGTTGGGTGGTGTCTCCGTTAGATTATGCCACGTCATAGAGGTCGTCTATTGTGAGCGTTTTCTGTAGGGTTTGCAAATTTCCGATACTGGAATTTGCTAAGCGACTTCTGTTGCTATTTATGTTAGCTGTGATGACATGTTTTAATATTGTTTTCGTTATTATTTCACATTCTTTAGTTTTGTTGTGATTTGTTTGTATTTGTTAGCCTACTCTTGTCTATAATTTAGTTTCATACAACATTTTTGTTTATACACTGTGGTGTCATGTATTTTGTTTAATTCTATCGCAGATATCGTCACATTTTTTTGTGATATTTCATTAATTTCTGCTTTATTTTTAGTTGATTTCTGCGAAAGTTTTTGTATTGTTGCTGATCTTTGTTATTGTTTACATTGTTATTGTTTACATTGTTTGTATTGTTTACATTTTCAATGTTTACATTCTGCATGTGTTTACATAGTCATTGTTTACAGTTATAGTAATTAGTTAATGGGCTATGCTAATGCACTGTTACTACTATACTGATGATAAATGAATGATGAATAGTGTCGTGCACTATTGAATGAGAAGTGCACTTATGATCAAGATTTGAGTGCTGATATTTCATATACAAGTTCTTTGATTGGAGACTTGTTTCCCACAGAGACTGGGATAATATAATGTGATGTGAATATACAAGTGCTTAATTAAGACTTGTTACACTTAGGTTTGAAATAAATTAGTTAATTATTTCAGGTTTTGGACTCATATGTTAGACAAATTGTCTACATTTGAGCACTTTATTGAGCAGGGTAAATTGCTTGGGAAGACTGGTGATAAGTTAGAAGAATTTGCAACTGCTCGATATGATAAAGCAATGGAAGCTGAACAAAAGAAACTGCATATGGAAGCTGAACAAAAGAAACTGCAGATGCAGGTGGATGAAAAGAGATTCCAAATGGAAATGGAAAAACAAAAAAGGGAATCAGAAGCTGAGGAAAGAAAGCTACAGCTAGAGGCTGAGAATAAAAGACTTGAAAAAGAAGCTGAGAATAAAAGACTTGAAAAAGAAGCTGAAAATAAAAGACTTGAAAAAGAGGCTGAAAATAAAAGACTTGAAAAAGAAGCTGAAAATAAAAGACTTGAAAAAGAAGCTGAAAGACTTCAAATGCAGGCTCAAGCTGAAGAAAGGAAGTTACAAAGAGAGTCTGATGAGAGGAAAGCAAAAATGGAACATGAAGAAAAACTCTTAGCTTTAGAGTTGGAGAAATTGAAATTGACGAGCATGAGTAATGGTAATGATTCAAACAAGGGTTCATCTTCTGGGAAGGCTAATAATGATACTTTTAAGATTAAGTTACCAACATTTAGTCCTTCCAGTGATGACATAATGTTCTATCTGGACAGATTTGAACAAGCATGTACAGCTCATAACATAGACAAAGCAAAATATGTTTTATCAGTTATCAGGGATACTGACAGGTAAAGCTCTAAGTATATTAAATATGGTGGATGAACCTGACAAGAGCAATTATGAGGTTGTCAGGGCCGCTTTGTTAAAGAAATATCAGCTTAACGAAGACGGCTATCGTCTACAATTTAAAAAAACATGTTACCTGAAAATGGAGTTGAATTCTCCGAGTTTATTGCAAGAATACGCATTACTTTCTCACGATGGGTTGAACTATCTAAGACGGAAAAAACTTATGAAGGACTTATGGACTTAATACTTAGAGACAAAGTCATGTCGTCTGTCAATGAGTCTTTCCTTGCTTTCCTTCATGAACGTAAACCTAAAACAATAAAAGAAATGGAAGATTTCTGTTGCCAATACGTAACTGCGCACCCACACATAACCATGGGTAACTCTAAGGTGAAAGAAGGTTTACCAGTTGCTTCGGCAGCTCCGTATGGTCAAAACTTTGCTCGTAGATCCCAACAAAATTTTGATAGAAAGGGCAGCGGTAATTTCTGTCAAAATCATGGAAACCAATTTCATGGTGATTCTTCTTCGAAGAATTGGAGACAACCTGATAGTGGTCGTTACTATCACCCTAATAATTATAAGCATTTCAAAAGAGGATATGGTAATAGAGGTTATTCCTGCCGAAGACCTCAGAACCAAACAAATAGATGTTCGCATCAATGTGAACATGATAGTAATCGTGGAAACTGGAATTCGAACCAGTATAACAATTACAATAGAGACAATAATAACTGCAGAGATAATAATAACTCTGATAACTTCAGAGGTAATAATAGTCGGGGTAGATCTCAACAACAAAAAAAGAGATATCAGCAGGCTAATGCTGTACAACAGGAAACTGAGGGAGCCTGTAATCATGTTGTTGATAGTAAAAACTTTGACGCTGTCACTAGTTCTGCTTTTGACTTTGAGAGAGCAAACAAATGCCCCCAATGCAGTACTTTATTCGAACCGGGTACCATAACTACTTTGAGTTGTGGTCACCCACTTCCCGCTCTTCCTGCTGCTGTTGCGCATGACGGGAGGGGTTCTTTAATTCTACATAAGGGTCTTGTTAATGATACTCCGGTCTCACTACTTTTCGATTCCGGATGCACCACTATTGGTGTTAGACAATCGCTTGTAGATCCATCTTGTGCTACAGAAGGGTTATTAAATGTGTCACATTTGGCGGCACTCTAGAAAAATATCCTACTGCTGTAATTCGCATTGCCACTCCTTTCTTTACTGGAGATGTGCATGCTTGTCTCTTACCTAATCCTATTGCGGACCTTATTATTGGTCGTATTCACGGAGTTAGGGAGTGTACCCCACAGCAGATTGCTGCTTGGGAAGATAATAACATGCAAGCTACAAATGCAGTAGTTACAAGAGCACAAGCTCTACAAACAACCGAAACTTCACTGAATAGTGATAATGAAGTTGATAGCCAAGATAGTCACTTAGTAATTACTCGTGACTCTTTCATAAAATTGCAAGAAGAAGATCCTTCTTTAAAAAAATTCTTCGTTCTTGCGAAGAAAGGTGATCCGAATCAGGATACAAATAGAAAATCTTGGATTGCAATGAGAAACGGCGTACTTGTACGTATGGTACAAGATTCGACTACGTCGGCACATTCGCAAATTCTTGTTCCCAAGAGCATGAGAGTCCAAATATTACAACATGCTCATGACTCGCAATGTGCTGGACATATGGGTTTTGCCCGTACGAAGTCGAGAGTCCTTGCGGCTTTCTTTTGGCCTTTTGTCAATAAGGACATTCGTATTTACTGCCGATCATGCAAGGTATGTCAGGAGGTCAAATCTAGAGGACCACGACATGCTGCGCCTATCCAGGCTGCTGACATTCCTATTCGGCCGTTTCAGAAAATGGCCATAGATATTATTGGCCCTTTTAAGGTCAAGTCGGCCAGAGGACATCAGTTTATCCTTACATGTGTCGATATGTGCACACGTTGGCCAGAGGCTATTCCTCTTAAGAGCATATCTACTACAGATATCGCAGATGCTCTTTGGTTGATATTTTCTCGCTTGGGGTTCCCCAGAGAAATATTGTCAGACCATGGCACTCAACTCATATCTGACACTATGTCACAGGTAATGTCTACCTTACATATTGAACGATCTCTCAGTAGTATCTACCATCCTATGTCTAATGGGTTAGTTGAGCGTCTGAATAGAACGCTCAAGACTTTGCTTGGTAAGATAACTGAAGATCATCCTCAAGATTGGGACAGGGTTTTACCCGCGGCTCTCTTTGCCTATAGAGAAGTCCCTAATGAACACACAGGATTTTCTCCCTTCGAACTTGTCTTTGGCGCGCGTCCACGCGGCCCTATGTCTTTATTACACGATCTCATCACTGCCGATGATATTAGCGATGAAACTCAATCCTCATATGAGTATGTCATTGCTCTTAGACAAAAGATCATTGAGGCATGAAAGCTAGCAACTGCTTCATCAGAAATTGCTAAAGAGAAGGCAAGGCAGTTTGCTAACAAGAATAGATGTCTACGACAACTTTGTCCAGGTGAAAAAGCATTCGTCCTACTCCCCAGTAGGGAAAATAGACTTCTTATTGCATGGAAAGGTCCGTATGCAATAGTCTCTCGGATTTCCGATGTTGACTATGTGGTCGATATTGATGGAAAGCATAAAACTTTCCACATAAACATGCTTTCGGAATTTCACGAACGTCCGGACTATTTGCTGCCTATTTTCCAGGCAACGGATGATGCTCCTGCACCTCACGGTCATTATTCATCCCTGTCTGTCATTCAGGATGAGGAAGCTACCTTCTCTGATGTCAACCTTCCCCTTCCAGTGGTTCCATTACATTCTACGGAATCTTGGAAAAACGTTTCTGTTTCTCCTAATCTTTCTGGTGACGAACATCGACAAGTCTCGTCGATGTTACAAACATTTCAGGATGTTCTCACTGACATTCCTGGACACACAGATGTCATAGAACATGACATAATCCTTACCGACAATAATCCAATTAGGGTTAGGCCGTATCCTATTCCTATACACTTTCAGTCGCAAGTGGAAAAGGAATTGGATGAAATGATTCAATTAAATATAATTGAACCATCGACTTCACCATATTCTTCTTCCATGGTTATTGTCCGGAAGAAGGATAAGAACATACGAATTTGCGTTGATTATCGCAAATTGAATCAGGTCACAAAGTTCGATGCTGAACCGATGCCTTTGTTAGAAGATCTACTGATTAGACTTTCTAATTCTAGATTCTTCACTAAACTTGACTTGTCTAAAGGTTATTGGCAAGTGCCTTTAGCAGAGCATGCCAAACCTCTTACTGCTTTTCTCTACACCTAGGGGTCTATTTCAATGGAATGTTATGCCTTTTTGGTCTCAATGAACGCCCCTGCCCACTTTCGTTCGCATGATGCGTCGAATTCTGTCACATCGTTTCGGATGTCATCGCATTACTTAGATGACATCTGTCTCTTCAGTGATACCTGGGAAGATCACTATTTAGGGTTATATGACTTACTGTCCACTCTACGTGAGAATAATTTGACAGCAAAACCTTCTAAAGCTTTTGTTGGTTTTGGTGAAATCTCTTTCCTGGGTCATCGTGTTGGTCATGGTCTCTTGAAGACAGAAGACCACAATACTTCCAAAATACTGAACATCTCTGTTCCTAAAACGAAGAAACAAGTTAGGAGTCTCTTAGGTTTAATTCAATTTTATGGGAGATTTATTCCAAATTTATCTTCGATCATGGCACCTCTATCAACATTGTTGAAGAAAGGTTCGCCTAATCTGGTCCGTTGGTCTGAAGAATGCCAATCTTCACTAGACCAAATCAAGAATATATTTTCTTCTCCTCCCATCTTAAGATTACCTACTCTTGATAGGACTTTTGTTCTTCGGAGTGATGCTTCATCCACTGGGATTGGAGCAGCACTGATGAAAGAATATGCAAATACTCTGCATCCTGTTATGTACATTTCTAGAAAACTAAATGCGGCAGAGAGGAACTACTCGGTTTTAGACCGTGAGTTGTTAGCGATGGTTTGGTCAATTCTAAAGCTACAAAGATTCCTCCTGGGCGCACATTTCATTCTAGAGACTGATCAGAAAGCTCTTACAGCTATTCAGACTAAGAATTTGAAGGTTCGAGATCCACTCGATATGCTATAGCTCTTCAACCTTTTCACTTCACGGTACGAGCTATCCGTGGTGCGGATAATGTGATGGCTGACATTTTGTCTAGATGCCCACATGACTCCAACTAATACTTCTGTCCTATATTTCCATATATTACAGAGTCATAACACACCTATATTTCTACAATAGATTAGCACATCTGTACTTACTTTATATGTACACACTATCGTGCTTTGTTGTCATCTTCTTCTGTTCGTTTTTTAAGATGATAGAGGAGGACTGAGTAGTTAATATAAGGGCCGTTAGTTTACTAAACAGCCACAATTATTAATAATGTATTGTACCTTATGAAGCATATTAGTATTAATTAGCATTATATTGCTTGTACTTTCTCAGAATGTCATTGTTGAGCTGAGGACTTACCTTACGAGTTCTAGATTGTGTACTTACCCTCGGAATACCAGAGCATATGTCCTGGATCGTCATGTAGTTTAACTTTACTATGTACTTATGTCATTACATGTCAAAGAATGTACTATTTAAATTTTCCTAGCAGATTTGTACATCCATTTTTAAAGACAATATTAGAGTATGCTGTTTAATGATGATTATAGTAACTTGCATACGTATATTGTGTTTACATGCTAACGTGATGTGTGTTGGTGACACCTCCCCGATGTGAATATTTTTTGAGACATATTTATTTTTCTGTTGAGGTATATCCTCACCAGACACTCTATAATTAGCCTATTGTTTGGCAATTTAGTTAATTATCAGCGCATAATTCGTGCGTTTTGAGCCGCTTATCGCTTGCTCTTTGATATTGAAAAAAAAATATGTTCCACATTTTTTTTTTATCGGGAGAAGGTGGTGATATGTTGCGTGATAAATTCTCGCAACATCGTTTTATTTCAATATCTGTTTTATAACGCAAGGGCAACAACTGCTTGAAATCTATAGTCACTTTTCTCGGTAAGCATTTGTCTTCTCGCGTTAGTATCGAATGCAGTTAACTTTTGAGCTGTGGTCATTTTTGCGCTGGACTGCGCATGACTTGTCTTGTTGTTTGGTCGATCGGTTTCCGCCCACCACTAGTGGAGTGAGCGATTTGGAATGGCGAAAGAGATGCCTCGTTGAAGAGGGGATCTCCGCCTTTTTTTTGTTCTGTCAGGGATGTGTAGTCCTCTTATGGATATTTCGTTTAGTCGAGATAATACCTCTAGTGTTTTCCCACATGTCGGGAGGCGTGATATTTCTGTGTATTTCATGAAAGCAAGGTAAATTGACTCTTTCATTAACTCTATCGATTTTGGGTCGTGAGCGACTTCGATTCATAGCCTGTCTTCGAAAGTCGTCGTCACGAGATGTTTTCCTAGCTCACATGTCGCTGTATTGTGCTGCATCGGTTGATGCAGGTTCCAAGGACCATTACTTGCTACTTTGTTAAATGAACTAGGTTTAGAAAACCTTTATTATCTAGAGGATATTCTTGAGGACACTATTTATACTTCGGCAGACGTGTCTGTCTTGCTGAAGTCAAACTAAGGAGAGTGAACTGATCTCATACATCTGGTTATCTCCTGGCTGTTATAGAAAAGGATGGAGTTGTTCACCTGACTACATTTACAGCACTTTGAAATATAACATGCATCTGACTCATCATTGTAATGCTGTCTACCGTTTATTGCTGTATTGAATGTTGCTGTGATAATGACTGTTTGATGTGCCTACACATTTGCGTAACCATTTTGTCACTGTGGCGTCCACAATAAATAATGAAGAAAAACGTCAACGGCTGTTTCAAGACTCATTGACTTTATACGTCGTGAGTTTACTGACGTCCTATGTGGATTGCCCTGTTATTGTTGCATGAACATTGTTTTGACTGAACACATCTACACACTACACAAAACCAGACATGCGGATGCCATCCATCATCATATGGCATCACGCATCAAAGGGGTTCATGTCTGATGACATGGCTGGCCACGGAATGGTCCCGATGTTGTTGTCAGCAAGGAACTGGGTGGTGAGTTGTGCCACATGAGGTCGAGCGTTATCCTGCTGAAAAATCGACCCTCGTGCAGGCAGAAGTGGAAGGACGTGAGGACGACGAATTTCAGCGACGTATCGTTGGGCATTCAGGCGTCCTTCAATTTGCACCAGGTCACTTCTTCCCATGAAGTTGATCGCCCCCTACATCAGTACACCTCCACCACCATGTGGAGGAGCCTCATCAACGCTGTTCTGGGCGTAGCGCTCATGGACTATGCAGTAAACTCTTCTCTGTCTATCGTGTTGCTGGAGCACAAACAATTATTCATCACTAAACCAAATCCGTCTCCAGTCATTCCCAACGGTCCATTGACGATGCTGGTTCGACCACTGCAGTCGGTTCTGGCGATGTCGGTCCGTAAAAACAGGACCTCTGTAGGGTCTTCTAGCCCAAAGACCAGAGTCGTGTAGCCGGTTCCTGACCGTTTGATCTGAAATTCGACGACCTGCTGACATTGACTGGACTGTGGAGGAAGCAGATGCAAGTCGATTCCTGAGGTGACGCAGCCGTATGAAACGGTCTTCAGCAGGAGTTGTGACTCTGGGTCTTCCACTGCGCGGCCGGTCTGCCACTGAGCCAGTTTCTTGAAATCGCCTCCAAAGGCGACTAATGGTGCTTCTAACCACATTAAATTGCCTGGCCACTACACTTTGTGACTGTCCAGTCTGTAAACGTCCAATGATGATGCGTCGCTGTTCTGTAGTGAGATGAACCATACTTGCGCATTGATATTTCAACTGAATTTATTCGAGGATAGTCAATCTTTTATAGGCATTCAATAACATGGTCAGAGAGTTTTGTGTTCAGTAGGTTTCACGGGATTCTCATGAACCTGTCACGAGTTATTGTCAAAATTGTTGTTTTGACCTTGACCTCTATCATGACCTCACGAATCATGAGGTGAGTACAATTCAGGTAACTACGAGAAGTTAATGACGAGATGGACACAGTCAATAGGTTGACTGATGTCCAATCAGAGAATATCTTTTATAAAAGTAACACCAAATAAGTTGCGTTTCTTTTTTTGAACAGTATATATAAGAAAGGGTAACTAAAAAGCTATTTCTGACTTATTTATTCTTTTCAACAGGTTCTTTCCCCTGGTAAAATAAAACATTACTGTCACAAAATTGGACCGTTCAATTATTCTTCCATTTTCCTCCCCCTTTGACGTATAATGGAAAAAGAGCCTACAGTAATCTGACAGGTTCTGTAATCTCGTGGCGCTCTACGATTTGCTAGCAAAACCAAGCATTTACTGCCTGGGTTTACTCACACAGCTAATCTATCAATCAAACGATATCTGACAGGCCGCACGTGAAAAACGCAGAATCTTTTGAAGTCTACGCAGGGAAATCCAAAATTCCCCAAGTATGCTTTGAAGTAGACTCACAGACAAAATCTTCGAGAAACCCGTTAGACGTAAGAATCCTTCTGATGTCGATTAGCAACGCCCGACAGAGCGACCTGTAAGCCTGTATCTTGTAACTCTGTTTCTGATTCCCCGTTACACACCGTAGCTCGAAAATTAACAACATCTATAGATCAGAGAAATATAATGATATATAATTTGTGTTTTCTTAAACCTGCCACCAGTGTCACTCAGAATGTTTGGATAGTCTAAGCACGCAGTTCTAGAACCATTTGGTTAAATGTGTTATTAGCAATTCGTGGGGATTTTTCATTCTGAGTTCTGCTAAAAGAAATTAGTGCTTACGTGTTTAAAAGTGTCAGCTTTTACCAATTAAAAGTGTTAGCTTTTACCGTTATAATTCACTTAGATTTTTCTCGCTGTTAAAACCTAGTTAATTAAAATAACGCGCAGCTATTTCTTACCAGATGTTCAGTTATAATGTTAATTTTCACCACACGCTTTCTCACACACGAATAGACGGTTTTAGCTGACTGGTTTATATGCTTGGCGCGACTGATAGTGACAGAAAAGAATACACACTTTATTTCGTTGCGAGTATTTACTATAAGTGCCAATTAACTTAATACCATACGACGAATAGCAGACGCCGACAATTTAATAGCTATTAACAACAGGCGATAATTTGTGTAAGTCCGCATATAAATAATTAAATAATAATTAACACTGTACGCTGACTGCCGGAGCGAGCAAGGGGCGGGAGAGTTGCATAACTCCATCTGACCTAAAACTCAGCGCTAGCGAAGTCTGATCGTGTAGGTGTAAATGAAAACACCGTGTGCCTTTTAAATTTAATCCGGACTGACGGAGTGGAGGAGAGGTCGTCTTGTTCCCGTCTGTGTGTGTAGCTATAGGATTAGCATAATTATATATATATATTGTTTCTTGTATTCTTCGCAAACCTGATCACAAGGGGGTCCAGCGGTCTTTTTTCTGATTTATTAATTTTGACTCTTTTTCTTGGCTTGTGCGTCACCAATTTCATTTGTGAGCGAGTGTTCGCCAAAAAATACACGAGAAACATTTTAACTTATAATTTTAACTGGACTTACCAAACCCAGCGATATTTTTTTAAATTTTATCAGCCTACTGGGGTGTACAAAAGATAACATTTATTCCCGACTTCTGGTAGTCGTAGTCGAGCGAAGCATCTATAAATTTACGCTGTCTTAGAATCGGCACTCTAACCTAGAGTCAGCCGATCGGATTATCATCATTTGTAACATTTTTTTAGCAACCGGATATTTCCCAATACTGGAAGTATTTTTCTCTTTTAACTGTGAACCCCAAGAGCACGTTTCTACACCAACTATTCGTGGTGACATTTTGTTCATCCGCAAAAAACAAAAACATCAGGTTCCGCGTCACCTCACTAATCTTTGTTTGTTAGAGGATGAACTGTGGCCAATTTAGGAAGTGAACCCGATAACACTGACAAACAACATTTTTCTTTCTTATATAAGAATAAGTGTTCTTAGGTCAGTTTCTTGCGCTGATTTCAGATCTGAAATCCGTTTATCTCTATCACATCGGGTTCTTAAGATATTTGTGAATAAATATATTTTTGGGAAACCGTTATTTGCTCAGTTTCATTTTTACTATATAACTTATTAAAAATTAATAAAAAGCAACATAATTCTACTTTTTATACTGCTAAAAGATGCATGACATATGTTACGCGATTTTTCAAATAGTTACTGTATTTTGAAATAATTCTGAGCAAAATATGGCTTCTAGAAGTTGTAGAAATTCGGCTGATCTGTTCTGTTACGTGTGCGGATATTTTACCGATCGTGTTGACCAGAAAAACTTTACACCATTACTAAAGAAAGCATATGAACTTTATTTTGATTCGAAAGTTGATGATGCAAATAAATCTTGGAAGCCAAATGCAGTTTGTTCGATACATTGGCAAGTTGATTACGAAAATCGCCGAAGCATAAGTCGATGCCTTTTGGAGTGCCAGTAATATGGCGTGAACATACAAATCACACTACTGATTGTTACTTATGCTTGACAAATATCCATGGTTTCACTTTTAAAACTAGAAAGTCTGTGGTTTATTCAAATATTGAATTGGTTTCGAAACCAGTGCCTCATGATGTGGATGATCTAATCACGTGTCCGATCCAAGTACCACCAGAACAATATCCGTTGGACGTGAATGAACCATCAGAAAGTGATAGTTTACCTGCTTTAGAAACTAATTCTGACTCAGATTACATACCGGTGAATGATGGTGTTTACTTAATTAACCATTCAGAACTTTCAGATCTAATACGTGATCTCGCTCTTACCGAAGGACAAGCGGAATTACTCGGTTCGCGACTCAAAGAATGGAATCTTTTAGCGCCCAATACTCCGATATCTAAATTTCGTCATAGACACAGAGAACTTGTTCAATACTTTGAGATGGATGATGACATTTGCTATTGCAAAGATGTAAACGGTCATGAGCACATAGTCAACGAATGGCGATTTTTCATCGATTCTTCCAAGACTAGTCTAAAAGCCGTGTTATTGCATAACAGAAATTTATTTTCATCAATTCCAGTCGCCTACTCTGTTCATATGAAAGAAACTTATGACAATATGGCTATACGTTTGGAAAAAATAAAGTACAATGACTACCAATGGCGGATTTGTGGAGACCTAAAGGTCATTGCAATTCTCACGGGCATGCAGACTGGGTATACTAAATTTTGTTGCTTCCGATGTGAATGGGACAGCCGCAACAGATAGGAACATTATGCAAGAAAGGTGTGGCCTATCCGGGATCGTATGCAGCTCGGGCATAAAAATGTAATACACGAGCCATTAGTTAACAAAGACAGCTTCATTTTACCACTGTTACATATAAAGTTGGGGCTCATGAAGAATTTTGTAAAAGCGTTAAATAAAACGAGCAAAGCTTTCACTTATCTTCGAGAAAAGTTTCCGCAAGTTAGCGATGCAAAGATAAGGAAGGTATCTTTGTAGGACCTCAGATTAGGAAAGTTATTGCAGACAAACAATTCGAGAACTTGTTACATGGTAGTGAACTTCGCGCATGGATGGCATTCAAATTGATCGTCGATAACTTTCTGGGAAATCACAAATCTGTCGACTATGTTGCATATTGTTAAGCAGTGCATAGATGCATACAGAATTATGGGCTGTAACATGTCCCTCAAAATCCATTTGCTCGATTCGCATCTTGACTTTTCCCCTGACAACCTTGGCGAAGTCAGCGATGAACATGGAGAACGATTCCATCAAGATATCGCCGTAATGGAGTCACGTTATCAAGGACGGTGGAGTGTGACCATGCTTGCCGATTATTGTTGGATGCTTCATCGCGATGTAGCACATGCGATTCACCGACGAAAGTCGACTGCAAAGAAATTCAAGCCTACATAACTGTTATACTTCTTGTACGAATGATGTTGTAATACTGTATGCGTTGTTAAAAAACTTCAATTGCGTATTTCTAGAGATCCCGACCTGATAGAGAAAAACGGTTTGCAGATTTAAAAACAGCGCATTAACATTGACCAGAAAAACATAGAAATGTTAGAGAAAGAAAAAAAAAGTTTTTTTTTTGTTAGTCAGTGATATAAATTCGGGAACAATTGTACTTCAAAGGGATATCACCAAGAGTAGGTAAGAGTGAGTGAGTGAGTGACCACTGTTGAGAAAGAGTGTGTGAGTATTTTTCTTTGTTTTCAATGAATTTACCAACATTGGATTTGCTTAAACTTGTTTACTTTACTGGGTAGCATATAGTAGGAACTTGTTTTCTTTACTGTCTACCCTGTAACATATTGCTAACCTTCGACCTTTGGGATATTAACTTTGGGTTCTTTTCTCCATAGGGGAGGACGCATCTATTTTTGTTATTTCATATGTATGTAAATCTGATTTATTTGAAATTTCTTTAGATAATTGGTGTTGTCAAGTTTAATGATAATAAACAACAAGAAACTTAACTTTGTGTGTTGGTCAGACCCATACCCAAGTAACTGTAGTGTTTCACGTTTATTTGTCTTGTTGTCACATAGCTATGTGTGTGTGTAGCTAAACTTATATTTATATGTATGAAAAAGGCAAGGTTGCCTTATACTAAATTACAGTCGTTTAGAAAGGCTGGAATAGAGAAACTTACTCATTCCAGAGACATATCTTTTTCAATAAGCTAAACACCGTGAAATCTATTTCTCACACTTTTCTCACGTACCTATCACCATCCACTTTACTCAGACGGGCCAAAAATAACTCACAACATATCTTTTTTCAACCCCCCCCCCCCCCCCCTTTTCACTTTGTCGATTATTTCTCATTTTCGCTGCACAGAACTCTACTATATTCATTGTTTCTGTTTGTCACACGTCACTTCGTATTTCCAGACAACCGTATCGCCCATCCCTGAGAGATTAATGCCACATTGAGTCCAGGTAGATGCGAGCATGAAGTGTTTGCTTGAGATTGAATAATCACTTCCGATTCGTTTGTTTGGGTCAGGTGATTATAGATAAACGCAAACTTCGAACACATTTGGGAAGAGTGAGCAAGAAATGTGATATAAGTCAACTTTGACAACATTTTACGGATATCACAAATCCATATATGGACGATGACTGTTTGAATTTTTCAAACGCACGAGTTATGGAAAATATTGCATGAGGAAAGTTATCATAACATGTACTTTGAATGAATTGGCTGACATTTGAGGCGCCAATAAACAATCGCGGTAATTGAGAGTTTTGTCGAAAACGCCAGGTGGAAGCATGGGCCGCGAACCTACGATATAACGTAGAAAAAGTTTGACATACGGCACTGCATTCTAGAAATCGTAAAGGCAGACAGCTCGAACATTTCCGCAGAAAAGAATAAAGTTGGATTCTGAATTTATAGGACCGGACTGTGACAGAGTGTGTAAATATATTACATGATATCTACACGTTTTGCTTCCACCTGGCTTCTCCTAGCTTCCTTATTAGTTATGCATGTTTTGTTAAATGCAGAACCCTTCACTTCTAGATATATGTCTCTTTCTTAATTTTTGACACGCCTTATTTTTTTTTCTTTCTCTACGGTCTTACAGGAAGACGGAACGCGTAGAGATAGGACGTATTTTCGGTAGACAGTGATCAGGGGGAATAATTTGAGTAGACGGGGGAGATAATCTGAAAGAAAGGGAGATAATTTACAATTTAACCCCCCCCCCCTCCCCCCGCGCCTTATCCGTTCGTCCGTGAAACGTAATTAAACGACGAGTTCAAAGACATTGTTCGCCTGATCTTAAGCAGTCCGTACGCTAGCAGAGAGTCTGGTGTCGGTGAAAAGTGTGAATATTTCCTTTCATACAGAATTTGAGCAGATAAATCTCCGTAGGTGTTAAATCTCGCAAGAGAGAGAGAGAGCGACTTCCTGCTTAAATCATATATATGTCTCCTCTTGCAAACTCAGATTATTCAGTACCCACAGGAGTTTTAGAAACTACTAGCTGCAATTTCTGGATCCATTATACCATTTGGAAGTACTTAATTTTTCGTTGGAGTAGTCTTAATTTTGTGTTTACGGTAAATATTATTTCACTAAGATTTTTCTGCCTAAAGGGATTTAATGGTTAAGTCCGTCATATTATTCCACTAAGATTTTTCTGTTTAGAGTGATCTAATTGTTAAGTCCGTCATTATACGAGGGGCGTTCAGAAAGTAATGCACCACATCGTTTTTCTCAGGAGCTGTTTATTCAAAAAGCATGAAATTTATAAACAATATACATGGATATGTCATGTAAACATCTTTATTATTCAACATAATCCCCATCAACTATACAGCTTTTTTCCAGCGCGAAACTAGTGCATGTATTCCTAGCCCGTACCAGATTTTGTCTTGATCATGTAGCCATTTCTTCGCTGCATGAATCACTCCTTCATCATCTTCAAACCTTGTCCCACGGAGTGCATCTTTAAGTGGACCAAATAGATGAAAAATCAGAGGGTGCCAAATCGGGACTATAGGGTGGATGGGGTAGTACAGTCCAACTCAATTTGGTGATTGCTTCCCATGTTGCCAGACTTGTGTGAGGTCGCGGATTGTCGTGAAGGAGAAGCAGGTCTGCTGGATTCTTGTGCGGCCGAACTCTGCGAAAACGTTGATTGAGTTTTTTCAATGTCTTAATGTAAGCTTGCGAATTGATTGCTCTCCTCTTGGCATAACGTCCACAAGAATCACACCTTCAGTGTCCCAAAAGACAGTGATCATGACCTTTCCAGCTGAAGGAATTGTCTTGAATTTCTTTCTTCGTGGTGATCGCGGATGATGCCACTCCATTGACTATCTTTTTGTCTCAGGTTCAAAATGATGTGTCCAAGTTTTGTCACCTGTAACGGTCTTAGCCAAAAAGTTCTCTCCATCAGCATTGAAACGCTCCAACAATTCAGAAGAAATTGCTTTCCTTTGCAATCAGTGGTCATTTGTGAGACTTCGAGGAACCAATCTTGCGCAAACCTTAGAAAATCCGAAAGTTTTTATAACTGCATTTGCACTACCAATGCTGACTTACAGCTGTAAGGCCACTTGTTGAGTAGTGATTCGCCTATCAGTAAGAATAATGCCCTCAGCGCATTTCAACATTTCTGCGTTGGTGGCTGTGGCAGAACGTCCACAGCGCGGCCGATCAAGTAGCCCCGTATCCCCACTTCCCGATTTTTTGATTCTCTGAATCCAGCGACTGATAGTGCTCCTGTCGACTGCAAAACTTCCATACACATCACATAGACGCTTGTGAATGTTCAAAACAGTTTCTTTCTCTGCAACGAGAAATTCGATCACAATTCGCTGTTTATAACGCAAGTTGCTAACACGCTCCATTTCAACGGTTTAGGGCAGCCGTATTATTTGGCCGGTTGCAATGCAATTTAGTGCACACAATTGGCACATGCAATATTTGAAGTGTGCAAAATTTCATGCTTCTATCTTTATTATTAGCTGAGAAAAACGATGTGGTGCATTACTTTCTGAACGCCCCCTCGTATTTCACTACGATTGTGTGCTAATTGACTAGCGAATTAAAAGTAATCTATAGCTAAATTGCTCCGGCTGTAGCGTTAATTTAACTAACTGATATTAACAGTAAGAGTTATTTTAATCGTCTAGTAAATGCACTATTCATTATGAGTACTGACGATATATATATAATTATTTCTAATTCATTATGAGTACATTTATAAATGACTAGAGCGTATTTCACGGGGATTTTTGTTAACGGTAATATAAGCTATACCCGGTTAGTTCTATTCAAAATTAAATAACCGAGTGTATAATAAATTATAATTTTTCGCGGGTTAAGTAGGATAGAATAGCGGTGCAGTGGTTATTGTGATTATATGGTTGTTTTTCTCTTCCTATACACAGTACTGGGTCAAACCCAAAAACTGCCAGCGGTCTAAGCCTACGCCTAAAAACCTGAATCTGAGAATAATGATTTTAAGTCCAACAGTTAAAAACAGAACATTCTTTATAACAATTATTGGGTCTTCAAGGTGGACCTGTCTGGCCTCCTTTTTACACACAGACAGAGACAGAGTACCATCCCAAATAATATTAAGAATAATTTCTAACTTGGCCTAGAGATACCCAGATTTCTTTTGTGGCGAAAAAATAAATAAAAATCAAACATTGACAGTTCCCGACCATCGACCATTTGTGGTGTGACAATGAATTTTATACTGAGAGGAGTTTCATCCTGACATTTTCCTTTATGTATTGAAATCTCAAGTTATCGACACTGTTGGCACGGTTAATTTTCTAACTGGACTAATTAAATGTGACATAAATAGAAATCCTAATAACAGTAACGAAATAAATAAACGTTCCCCGAAGAACAGGATTTAATCAAGTCTTTGTGGAGCTGGGGTTTGTTTCGCCAAAATAAACACTGGATTTGCTGTGTGTGACCCATGAAACGAAGGTCCAGAGGCTGTTAAGCACCAATTAGGTAAGAAAGAATGCTCGTGGCCATGATTGACTGAGAAGAGAGGAATGAATGACATGACTAATTCTTTATTTTAAATCCATGTACTCACGCTGTGTATTTCTTGTTTGGTTTTTGCTAATGCTGTTCATTTTTTTAGAATAGATTATCTTATAACTCTGTTCTTTACAGTAGAGGCAAATTCTAGACCATAGCGAAATCCTTTTGACCTTTTGGGGGTTAATACATTTTTTTTCTAACGGGGTCTTGTCTTAACAGAGGGAGAGAGGAGTACACCTATGAGTCTATTTTCTTTATTAATTCAGTAACCTATGTTTATTTGTATTTGTTTGATATTCAAAATATTGCTGTTGTAGAGTTTTTTATTTGGTAAATAAATTTAACTTAAAACTTATTACCAGTGTCGGTCAGCTAGTCCCAATATCCCTAATCCATTAGCTATAGTTTTTCACGTTTTTGTGCGTCTAATTGTCGTCACCTATCTGTGTGTGTGTATGTGAGTGGGTGATACATATATATATATATTATCTTGTTAATATATATTTAGGTATACTGTCCGATTCAACAAATTCCTGTTGTAGAGATAAGCTGGACTAGAGTATACTCTAAATCCAGGGACAGACTCTACCTTTCACAATCTCACTCGTGAAAATCTATTTCTTTCCTTATCTTTCACTGAGTTGCCACCTATTCTAGTTCTATTCAGACTGGACCTAAAATTGATCCTTATTCCCTATCCAAAAAACATCTACGACACGGACAAAACGTATTAAGAGGCATCTCTGTACATCAGTAAAAAACTCGCCAATATTAATACGGAACCCGAAATTCTATACGACCAGTCAAAAGTCACAGAGGGATTCTGAAATAGAAATAACACCCGAGCGCGGAGACATGGTCGTTCAGGAGATACGAGGAGCTGAGAATGGCAAGCAAGAGGGTGCAAAAGGCAGTGCAGCAGGCCCAACAAGGCGAATGGACTACATGGGAAGGAGCCCTGCATAGGTCCTTGACATTGATTGATATATGGTATTTGGCACCTCTTAGGTTCAACTTCATCATTAGATCAATGTATGACCTGCTGCCGTCGGCCACACACCTTGTGTGATGGGGAAAGTCATAAAAACGATAAGCAGTGCCCCTGTGCTAGGGGAGGCAGACACTTGAGCACGTGCTGCCAGCTCGCAAGGTGTCATTAGGGCAAGGACGATACACATGGCGCCACAACAAAGTGTTAAATGAGCTGGCTGTGACAACAGATCTGGCAAGGATGAAGACAAATAGCAACGTCAGGCCGTGCACCGCAAATACATACTTTCTGAGAGCAGGAAAGTCAGCACACCCTAAACCCAGTACATCAGGTAGCAGTTTACCAACTCTTCTTGACTGTGGAAATGACTGGGAGATGGCAGTAGACCTACCTGAACGAGGGGCATATCCAGAGAATATCAAAAAATCTCGAAAACGGCCGGAAATAGTGCTGCATTCTTCATCATCGCACCAGGTTATATTGATTGAACTGACCGTGCAATTTGAATCCAGATTGGACGAGCAACATTCTTTAAAAGCGGCCCAAGTATAATTCATCTGGCCGCGGATCTGAGGCACGATGGGTTATTTACTGCAAGTGTCATGGCTGTTGAGGTGGGCGCAAGAGGGCTCATGGCTGCATCAGTGTATGATTTATTCAAACTGTTGGGGCTGAGGGGACAATCGAGAACAAGGGCACTGAAGAGGCTTAGTGAAACTGCCGAAAAGGCATCATGCTGGCTGTGGAACAACCGCAATGGGATATGGAACTCGGGGATAATAAACTCTACAGTACAGAAAACATTCATTTTTCTAAGTCCACAATACGTTGAGTTTTTCTGTGTACTGGTGAAAGAGCTGTGACTTATCGGGCAACCCGCGGTGTATATTATAAGAAGTGTTGGGCGCAGAATTTCAGTAGCTATCGCGCAGTAGCCAGCCTTGTCGGTATCGCGCAGGTGTGTCAGTGTTGTCCCGAGTCGTGGTGTGTGGCGGAACGACTGCAATAATTTGTCTTCTTTTTGTTACTTTCAAATTGCCTCCACGGCTCTCGGAGTTGTGGATTTTAAAAGTTGCTACCAAAGTGAAATGGGTTTATTTTTTGATACAAGACAACAGAAGGCTGAGACCCACTTGGGAGTCATGACCCTTTTTCGACGGGTGGGACTACTTCTGATGATCACATTACTTCCTGTTGTATCGCTCTGTATAGTGTCCTATCATCATAAGTCCTGAAAAGGATTAACATTATCCATCTGCTAGCATGAAGCCATGAAAAGGACTTGTCCTAATAGGGACTCGAATGCTGTCCCAACACTGGCCAACCCTGGGAGACCCATTGTCTCTGCGTGTGCCTGCCCTACCGAACGTATATCAGACTTCCTCGACGGCATCTTCCAGCCTATTGTAGAGCAGCTTCCTTCCTTCTTTTAAAAGGACACAAACCATGCTCTTTACTACTTTTTCCTCTATTCAGCTTTCTCCAGACCGTACCTACCGTTTATTTCTGTTAGATGTTTGCTCACTTTACACTTCCATTCCTCACTCTGATGGTCTCCGAGCTCTCCGGTTTTTCCTGGACCAGCGCACGCACCCCTCTATCGCTACAGAGACTCCCCTGCGCCTTGCAGAACTGGTCCTTCGGCTCAATTCCTTTGAGTTCAATGGACAGTTCTTTGACCAAATAAGTGGAGTTGCCATGGGCACCAAGATGGGTCCCAGTTATGCCTGCCTCTTCATGGGCTACCTGGAGTATCAGGTGTGGCAGCAGTATCCTGGACCTTTTCCATTGATGTATCATAGATACATCGATGATGGCATAGGTCTCATCGATATGCCAGAGGTTGACCTATCTAGGTTCATTAATTTCATTAACAACTTCCACCCTGCGATCCAATTCACCTCTCACATCTCCACTGCCTTTGTTAATTTGCTTGACATTGTTGTCACTATCACTCCGCCCCACCTCACCCACTTCGGTGTACTACAAACCCATTGATGCACACAGGTTACCTCCTTTATACTTCTTCTCATCTCCGGCTTGTCGTGGGACTCCTTGTCTTTCTCACAACTTCTCCGCCTCCGTCAGTTATGCCAAGATGATGACAACTTTCTATGCCGAGCACAAGAAATGTTGGACTTCTTCCGTAACAGACAGTATCCAGAAGATGTTCTTACCTCTGCCTTAGAACGTGTTCTCCCTATCTCACGTCTAGAGGCCCTCAAACCCCGCCAAAAAACCTCTCTGATAGAGTCAAGTTAATAATGACCTATCACCCTCACAGCACTGCTGTCAAAAGGATCCTGTTTCGCCACCTACCTCTCCTCCAAGCTGACCCAGTGGCGCGGGAAGCATTTAGTGAGCCACCCTTGCTGGCATATAGACGGGACAAAAATTTGAGGGACTCTAATCCACAGCCGTCTGAAAACCGTCAACGATGGCCACTTTGGAACCAAGCCATGTAACCGTACACGATGTAAGACATGTCAGTATGTAATCGAAACACGTTCAGTCTCGTTCCCTAACGCCAAGTTCACCATCACCCATGGCTTCACATGTGAGTCACGCAACGTCATTTATGCTATTATATGCAAACGTTGCACCATTACGTACATCGGCCAAACGGGCACACGACTGGGCGACCGATTCTACAGACACCTCTATGACATCTCTCAGTTTAATTCCACACCTGTGGCCATCCACTTCAATGGCCCTGACCACCATGGTGCCACTGACATCCAGGTGACAGCCATCAGATACTGTTCCTCGGACGCCAACAGTCGGTTTCGCCAGGAACAACGCCTCATCCATCTTATGGGTTGCCTCAAACCACACGGTTTGAATACCCAACATTCTTTTGTCTCAGACGCCTTTCTCTATCGAGTCCCTGTTGTATTATGAGTTTCTACTTTGATCAGATCCCCAATTTTTTTTTTTTAATTATTTACATTTTTTTTAAATTTAATAATTTTATTTATTTATTTATTTATTTTTAAAAATTGTTTATTTATTTTATTTTATTTAAAATTTTTTTTTTTTCTTTATTATTTTTTATTTTATTTATTTCTTTATTTAGTTTTTATTTATTTGTTTTAAATTTATTTATTATTATTATTTATTTATTTATATTTTATTTATTTATTTATTTATTTTTTAAAATTTAATTAAATTTATTATTTATTGATTACTTTTTTCTCACTCTTTTCCAGTCCTTGTTTTCATTATTTCTTATTTTTATGTACTATCAACTTCCTCTTTCCGGTTTAGTGGCAGCCATCTTGCTTTGCTTCACATGTGACTGGACTTTATATTAAGGGAGTTTTTTTCTCTTATTTTTATAGTTTCATGTTCTCTACTTAATTCTCATTTTCTTTCCCTCCTGTCTCTTGTTTGTCTGTCCCTGACGAAGGCCTTGTGGCCGCAACGTAGGTTTTTCTTGTCCTTCTCCTTGTAAGACGTATTACTATTTGTGTGGGTGTGTGTGTTTTTTTTTTCAACTGTTTTACCCCGTCTTACGGCAGTTCTCCTCATATACTTATATATTACCCCATAACTGACTGCACTGTCTACCTATTTGCTCACTTTTCTCTTTTATCTCCTTTCTTACTTTCGATCTATACACCCACTTTCATTGTTTATTATATTTTATTTATTCTTTATATCAATTAAATAAATTATTTTTATATTTAATTTTATTTATTTTTGCATGTGTGTGGTCTCACTCGATTTACCATTATGCCTTCATTGAAACACTTCATTAATTCACTTCGGTCTTCTATTACCACGTCATTCAGCCTCTTACCACCTGATATATCTCGCACTGCAATTGATTTTGCATTTGCTACATTCAAGAAAAACTAGATTCACTCGCCATCTCCACTTTATCCGCACCTGCCTCCGCCTTAAAGTTCTCCCTCATGGCTTCACTTCTCACTTCAACCCCTCTGCTGGCCATATTTCACCCTCGTGAACATCGCCTCTTACAGCACATCGAGACCACATGTGGGTTCCAGCGTATGTGAGCTGTCGCAGCTATCCATTCCCGCCTAAACCTCCCTGGCAGATATCAGTGCTCAGCAGTCTCAGCTTCTACTCCGCTTACCGTAGTCTCACCTCCAGCTACTTTCCTGCCTTCCCCATTACCCGCATTATTATCCATACCCTCAACCGGCAATTGTATGATTTTTTATCCGCCCAGAAAAAGGACAAACTTTTCCCGCCTCTGTCCTACCCCTGAGACTGTCCCTGCCTCCTCTACTCCATCTCGTTCCCAGGTTGTTTGTATTCCCTCTGATCTTGCCCTCTCTGAGGGAGAGTTTTCAGTCCTCAGCACCAAGGGCTTTGCCCTTTGTCCCTCTCCAAACCATCCTCTGATCAATACAATCTCCTCCAAGATGTCCATCGGTTTTCATCGCCGTCTGCGAGCGACTTCAGCTCCATTTCCGCAACAGTGATGGTCCTCAGAGATCACCAGGCTGAATCAGAGGATGCCTTTGCACGCTTTGCTCCTCCCAAGAATAAACATTTTACACCCTCTCCTGGGGCTTCCCACGCTCTGGATTTATATATTCAGAATACCCTCCACGACATTCACCAGCTCCAACCTCAACGCCTGCGTTATTCAAACCTTTCTTCTGATGAGTCTCATGCCCTTACTAAGCTCCGCCGCAGAGATGACATTGTTATCAAAACGGCTGACAAAGGAGGTGCCATTGTGGTATGGCGCAAGGACCTGTACCTCCAAGAAGGTAATAAGCAGCTCACCTTCAACTCCTTCTACCAGCGCCGTGACAATGATGCGACAGTCCTCAACAATCGTCTGGTCCATGACACCATCAAAAGTCTTATCGCCAACAAGTCCTTACTGTACAGTTTCTTTTCTTCTTTCCACTCTGTAAAGTGTCAGTCTGTATGCTCTGTAAGGAAGAGTGGTGTGTTGTTGAGATCAGGCATGCCCCAGTCTACCCAGCTGTAAATGGGTAACTCACCCTAGTCCTGAGTTAGGGAAGGCAAAGGCTCCAGGGGAAGCAGGCCCTAAACTTGGTCACTCCAACCGACGCAGGATGGTGTATGTATGAAGTAGAAGTGTAGAGTGTGATTACCGCGAATGGTGTACTGTTCGTGTGCTGACCAATATAACCACTCATACACATGTGTCTACAAGGCACCAATGCAGACTGCTGGAATCTTTGTTTACTCAGTTTATTCAGACGTACACACTGGGACATACGAGTACATCATGGTATGTTGACATATCAATTTGTAGGTATACATAGCAGATCTGAAGTCATGACACATTCAGAAATAATGGGCAGTACATCAAAAGTTCAATGTCATGATATATTATGGCCGCATCCCCCTATCTGACTAAACGCGTCAGTGAAGGCAGATCGGTAAATAACTAAAGGTACTTGACGTCCATAGTTTGTAGCATATATTATGAAACCACGAAAGAGGGGGTTTCTAGCAAGATTGAGATCTCCCTGTCACTGTCCGATAATAGGATAAATAATCTGTTCTCTTGGCAGTGATCAAAACATATGATGACCGAAATCTAACATGGCCGCCTCCCTGAGTTGTCGTTCACTCATTCATAGGAAGGAGAATATAAGCCAGAGTTAATTTATAATGGGTATATATAAATGATTTCATAAATGTTTCCATACAGCTCTACGGTGATCAGGTTAATTCACGTAGCCATAACCGCTGCAGGAAAGTCTGTCATCTTTGTCGATACAAAACACGACCCTAGCGATACGAAGCACAATGTTCCATCTAGGTCGAATCGACATGAGATCATCAAAATAGGGTCTGGCAATACATGGAGTCCGAATTATACATTGTACCGTACCTTAGGTGAGTCTCTAACATAAACTATAGTAGAGATACCATCTCCTTTAGAAGAAAACCACTTCATGAATTATATTTCCTTAACAATCTACCAGCCCTTTGAAAAGTGCGTACACGCCATTATCACGGTACATCGGAACTCATCACGACTTGTCAAGACAACTCATACTTCCGCTAGACCGGAATAATAAGAATCTAGTCCCGCCTACCCATCCAAAATATACAATATAGGACTGATTCTACTTGTACTAATAATATGTAATACATATGAATTCAGGCCATAAACATAATAAGCAAATTAATATATTTTCTGGCCCTAAAAAATAAGTACAAACGTAAGAGCAATCCATGCGCCGGATCAATATCAAGAACGATTACTCCTATAATCAAAAGTGTGAATCAAACATGGATTCTCTCGCTTTCCCCATAGACAGCATTTTCATACACAAATGAATGAATGTCTATATTTTTCCCATATTAAATAGCCATATCGATTTTTGTAATATGTGCGTCAAAATATGCACGCAACACTTACCTTCTAGCGCTTCTCATCTCCGTATTGACAAATAGTGGTCTGGGTAAGACTGTGCTTTATATGCTTCCCCAAAATTCATAAACTCTCCAACCCTGTTAGACCCATTGTCTCTGCGTGTGCCTGCCCTACCGAACGTATATCAGACTTCCTCGACGGCATCTTCCAGCCTATTGTAGAGCAGCTTCCTTCCTTCTTAAAGGACGAAACAAACCATGCTCTTACTACTTTTTCCTCTATTCAGCTTTCTCCAGACCGTACCTACCGTTTATTTCTGTTAGATGTTTGCTCACTTTACACTTCCATTCCTCACTCTGATGGTCTCCGAGCTCTCCGGTTTTTTCCTGGACCAGCGCACGCACCCCTCTATCGCTACAGAGACTCTCCTGCGCCTTGCAGAACTGGTCCTTCGACTCAATTCCTTTGAGTTCAATGGACAGTTTCTTTGACCAAATAAGTGGAGTTGCCATGGGCACCAAGATGGGTCCGAGTTATGCCTGCCTCTTCATGGGCTACCTGGAGTATCAGGTGTGGCAGCAGTATCCTGGACCTTTTCCATTGATGTATCATAGATACATCTATGATGGCATAGGTCTCACCGATATGCCAGAGGTTGACCTATCTACGTTCATTATTTTCATTACCAACGTCCACCCGGCGATCCAGTTCACCTCTCACATCTCCACTGCCCCTGTTAATTTGCTAGACATGGTTGCCACTATCCTTCCGCCCCACCTCCCCACTTCGCTAAACTACAAACCCACCGATGCACACAGTTACCTCCTTTATACTTCTTCTCATCCTCCGGCTTGTCGGGACTCCTTGTCTTTCTCACAACTTCTCCGCCTCCGTCAGTTATGCCAAGATGATGACAACTTTCTATGCCGAGCACAAGAAGTGTTGGACTTCTTCCGTAACAGACAGTATCCAGAAGATGTATCTTTCTTACCTCTGCCTTAGAACGTGTTCTCCCTATCTCACGTCTAGAGGCCCTCAAACCCAGCCAAAAAAACCTCCTCTGATAGAGTCAAGTTAATAATGACCTATCACCCTCACAGCACTGCTGTCAAAAGGATCCTGTTTCGCCACCTACCTCTCCTCCAAGCTGACCCAGTGGCGCGGGAAGCATTTAGTGAGCCACCCTTGCTGGCATATAGACGGGACAAAAATTTGAGGGACCTCCTAATCCACAGCCGTCTGAAAAACCGTCAACGATGGCCACTTTGGAACCAAGCCATGTAACCGTACACGATGTAAGACATGTCAGTATGTAATCGAAACACGTTCAGTCTCGTTCCCTAACGCCAAGTTCACCATCACCCATGGCTTCACATGTGAGTCACGCAACGTCATTTATGCTATTATATGCAAACGTTGCACCATTACGTACATCGACCAAACGGGCACACGACTGGGCGACCGATTCTACAGACACCTCTATGACATCTCTCAGTTTAATTCCACACCTGTGGCCATCCACTTCAATGGCCCTGACCACCATGGTGCCACTGACATCCAGGTGACAGCCATCAGATACTGTTCCTCGGACGCCAACAGTCGGTTTCGCCAGGAACAACGCCTCATCCATCTTATGGGTTGCCTCAAACCACACGGTTTGAATACCCAACATTCGTTTGTCTGAGACGCCTTTCTCTATCGAGTCCCTGTTGTATTATGACTTTCTACTTTGATGCGATCACCCTTTTTTTTTTTTTTAAATTACCATTTTTTTAATTTAATAATTTTATTTATTTATTTTTTTTTTAAATTTGTTTATTTATTTTATTTTATTTAAACTTTTTTTTTTCCTTTATTATTTTTTATTTTATTTATTTCTTTATTTAGTTTTTATTTATTTATTTATTTGTTTTAAATTTATTTATTATTATTATTTATTTATTTATATTTTATTTATTTATTTATTTATTTTTTTAAAATTTAATTTATATTGTTATTTATTGATTACTTTTTTCTCACTCTTTTCCAGTCCTTGTTTTCATTATTTCTTATTTTTATGTACTATCAACTTCCTCTTTCCGGTTTAGTGGCAGCCATCTTGCTTTGCTTCACTTGTGACTGGACTTTATATTAAGGGAGTTTTTTCTCTTATTTTTATAGTTTCATGTTCTCTACTTAATTCTCATTTTCTTTCCCTCCTGTCTCTTGTTTGTCTGTCCCTGACAAAGGCCTTGTGGCCGCAACGTAGGTTTTTCTTGTCCTTCTCCTTGTAAGACGTATTACTATTTGTGTGGGTGTGTGTGTGTATAAGAAAGGGTAACTAAAAAGCTATTTCTGACTTATTTATTCTTTTCAACAGGTTCTTTCCCCTGGTAAAATAAAACATTACTGTCACAAAATTGGACCGTTCAATTATTCTTCCATTTTCCTCCCCCTTTGACGTATAATGGAAAAAGAGCCTACAGTAATCTGACAGGTTCTGTAATCTCGTGGCGCTCTACGATTTGCTAGCAAAACCAGTTAGACGTAAGAATCCTTCTGATGTCGATTAGCAACGCCCGACAGAGCGACCTGTAAGCCTGTATCTTGTAACTCTGTTTCTGATTCCCCGTTACACACCGTAGCTCGAAAATTAACAACATCTATAGATCAGAGAAATATAATGATATATAATTTGTGTTTTCTTAAACCTGCCACCAGTGTCACTCAGAATGTTTGGATAGTCTAAGCACGCAGTTCTAGAACCATTTGGTTAAATGTGTTATTAGCAATTCGTGGGGATTTTTCATTCTGAGTTCTGCTAAAAGAAATTAGTGCTTACGTGTTTAAAAGTGTCAGCTTTTACCAATTAAAAGTGTTAGCTTTTACCGTTATAATTCACTTAGATTTTTCTCGCTGTTAAAACCTAGTTAATTAAAATAACGCGCAGCTATTTCTTACCAGATGTTCAGTTATAATGTTAATTTTCACCACACGCTTTCTCACACACGAATAGACGGTTTTAGCTGACTGGTTTATATGCTTGGCGCGACTGATAGTGACAGAAAAGAATACACACTTTATTTCGTTGCGAGTATTTACTATAAGTGCCAATTAACTTAATACCATACGACGAATAGCAGACGCCGACAATTTAATAGCTATTAACAACAGGCGATAATTTGTGTAAGTCCGCATATAAATAATTAAATAATAATTAACACTGTACGCTGACTGCCGGAGCGAGCAAGGGGCGGGAGAGTTGCATAACTCCATCTGACCTAAAACTCAGCGCTAGCGAAGTCTGATCGTGTAGGTGTAAATGAAAACACCGTGTGCCTTTTAAATTTAATCCGGACTGACGGAGTGGAGGAGAGGTCGTCTTGTTCCCGTCTGTGTGTGTAGCTATAGGATTAGCATAATTATATATATATATATTGTTTCTTGTATTCTTCGCAAACCTGATCACAAGGGGTCCAGCGGTCTTTTTTCTGATTTATTAATTTTGACTCTTTTTCTTGGCTTGTGCGTCACCAATTTCATTTGTGAGCGAGTGTTCGCCAAAAATACACGAGAAACATTTTAACTTATAATTTTAACTGGACTTACCAAACCCAGCGATATTTTTTTAAATTTTATCAGCCTACTGGGGTGTACAAAAGATAACATTTATTCCCGACTTCTGGTAGTCGTAGTCGAGCGAAGCATCTATAAATTTACGCTGTCTTAGAATCGGCACTCTAACCTAGAGTCAGCCGATCGGATTATCATCATTTGTAACATTTTTTTAGCAACCGGATATTTCCCAATACTGGAAGTATTTTTCTCTTTTAACTGTGAACCCCAAGAGCACGTTTCTACACCAACTATTCGTGGTGACATTTTGTTCATCCCGCAAAAAACAAAAACATCAGGTTCCGCGTTCACCTCACTAATCTTTGTTTGTTAGAGGATGAACTGTGGCCAATTTAGGAAGTGAACCCGATAACACTGACAAACAACATTTTTCTTTCTTATATAAGAATAAGTGTTCTTAGGTCAGTTTCTTGCGCTGATTTCAGATCTGAAATCCGTTTATCTCTATCACATCGGGTTCTTAAGATATTTGTGAATAAATATATTTTTGGGAAACCGTTATTTGCTCAGTTTCATTTTTACTATATAACTTATTAAAAATTAATAAAAAGCAACATAATTCTACTTTTTATACTGCTAAAAGATGCATGACATATGTTACGCGATTTTTCAAATAGTTACTGTATTTTGAAATAATTCTGAGCAAAATATGGCTTCTAGAAGTTGTAGAAATTCGGCTGATCTGTTCTGTTACGTGTGCGGATATTTTACCGATCGTGTTGACCAGAAAAACTTTACACCATTACTAAAGAAAGCATATGAACTTTATTTTGATTCGAAAGTTGATGATGCAAATAAATCTTGGAAGCCAAATGCAGTTTGTTCGATACATTGGCAAGTTGATTACGAAAATCGCCGAAGCATAAGTCGATGCCTTTTGGAGTGCCAGTAATATGGCGTGAACATACAAATCACACTACTGATTGTTACTTATGCTTGACAAATATCCATGGTTTCACTTTTAAAACTAGAAAGTCTGTGGTTTATTCAAATATTGAATTGGTTTCGAAACCAGTGCCTCATGATGTGGATGATCTAATCACGTGTCCGATCCAAGTACCACCAGAACAATATCCGTTGGACGTGAATGAACCATCAGAAAGTGATAGTTTACCTGCTTTAGAAACTAATTCTGACTCAGATTACATACCGGTGAATGATGGTGTTTACTTAATTAACCATTCAGAACTTTCAGATCTAATACGTGATCTCGCTCTTACCGAAGGACAAGCGGAATTACTCGGTTCGCGACTCAAAGAATGGAATCTTTTAGCGCCCAATACTCCGATATCTAAATTTCGTCATAGACACAGAGAACTTGTTCAATACTTTGAGATGGATGATGACATTTGCTATTGCAAAGATGTAAACGGTCATGAGCACATAGTCAACGAATGGCGATTTTTCATCGATTCTTCCAAGACTAGTCTAAAAGCCGTGTTATTGCATAACAGAAATTTATTTTCATCAATTCCAGTCGCCTACTCTGTTCATATGAAAGAAACTTATGACAATATGGCTATACGTTTGGAAAAAATAAAGTACAATGACTACCAATGGCGGATTTGTGGAGACCTAAAGGTCATTGCAATTCTCACGGGCATGCAGACTGGGTATACTAAATTTTGTTGCTTCCGATGTGAATGGGACAGCCGCAACAGACAGGAACATTATGCAAGAAGGGTGTGGCCTATCCGGGATCGTATGCAGCTCGGGCATAAAAATGTAATACACGAGCCATTAGTTAACAAAGACAGCTTCATTTTACCACTGTTACATATAAAGTTGGGGCTCATGAAGAATTTTGTAAAAGCGTTAAATAAAACGAGCAAAGCTTTCACTTATCTTCGAGAAAAGTTTCCGCAAGTTAGCGATGCAAAGATAAAGGAAGGTATCTTTGTAGGACCTCAGATTAGGAAAGTTATTGCAGACAAACAATTTGAGAACTTGTTACATGGTAGTGAACTTCGCGCATGGATGGCATTCAAATTGATCGTCGATAACTTTCTGGGAAATCACAAATCTGTCGACTATGTTGCATATTGTTAAGCAGTGCATAGATGCATACAGAATTATGGGCTGTAACATGTCCCTAAAAATCCATTTGCTCGATTCGCATCTTGACTTTTTCCCTGACAACCTTGGCGAAGTCAGCGATGAACATGGAGAACGATTCCATCAAGATATCGCCGTAATGGAGTCACGTTATCAAGGACGGTGGAGTGTGACCATGCTTGCCGATTATTGTTGGATGCTTCATCGCGATGTAGCACATGCGATTCACCGACGAAAGTCGACTGCAAAGAAATTCAAGCCTACATAACTGTTATACTTCTTGTACGAATGATGTTGTAATACTGTATGCGTTGTTAAAAAACTTCAATTGCGTATTTCTAGAGATCCCGACCTGATAGAGAAAAACGGTTTGCAGATTTAAAAACAGCGCATTAACATTGACCAGAAAAACATAGAAATGTTAGAGAAAGAAAAAAAAAAGTTTTTTTTTTGTTAGTCAGTGATATAAATTCGGGAACAATTGTACTTCAAAGGGATATCACCAAGAGTAGGTAAGAGTGAGTGAGTGAGTGACCACTGTTGAGAAAGAGTGTGTGAGTATTTTTGTTTGTTTTCAATGAATTTACCAACATTGGATTTGCTTAAACTTGTTTACTTTACTGGGTAGCATAGAGTAGGAACTTGTTTTCTTTACTGTCTACCCTGTAACATATTGCTAACCTTCGACCTTTGGGATATTAACTTTGGGTTCTTTTCTCCATAGGGGAGGACGCATCTATTTTTGTTATTTCATATGTATGTAAATCTGATTTATTTGAAATTTCTTTAGATAATTGGTGTTGTCAAGTTTAATGATAATAAACAACAAGAAAACTTAACCTTGTGTGTTGGTCAGACCCATACCCAAGTAACTGTAGTGTTTCACGTTTATTTGTCTTGTTGTCACATAGCTATGTGTGTGTGTAGCTAAACTTATATTTATATGTATGAAAAAGGCAAGGTTGCCTTATACTAAATTACAGTCGTTTAGAAAGGCTGGAATAGAGAGAAACTTACTCATTCCAGAGACATATCTTTTTCAATAAGCTAAACACCGTGAAATCTATTTCTCACACTTTTCTCACGTACCTATCACCATCCACTTTACTCAGACGGGCCAAAAATAACTCACAACATATCTTTTTTCAACTCCCCCCCCCCCCCCCCCCCCCCCCTCCCCCCTTTTCACTTTGTCGATTATTTCTCATTTTCGCTGCACAGAACTCTACTATATTCATTGTTTCTGTTTGTCACACGTCACTTCGTATTTCCAGACAACCGTATCGCCCATCCCTGAGAGATTAATGCCACATTGAGTCCAGGTAGATGCGAGCATGAAGTGTTTGCTTGAGATTGAATAATCACTTCCGATTCGTTTGTTTGGGTCAGGTGATTATAGATAAACGCAAACTTCGAAGACATTTGGAAGAGTGAGCAAGAAATGTGATATAAGTCAACTTTGACAACATTTTACGGATATCACAAATCCATATATGGACGATGACTGTTTGAATTTTTCAAACGCACGAGTTATGGAAAATATTGCATGAGGAAAGTTATCATAACATGTACTTTGAATGAATTGGCTGACATTTGAGGCGCCAATAAACAATCGCGGTAATTGAGAGTTTTGTCGAAAACGCCAGGTGGAAGCATGGGCCGCGAACCTACGATATAACGTAGAAAAAGTTTGACATACGGCACTGCATTCTAGAAATCGTAAAGGCAGACAGCTCGAACATTTCCGCAGAAAAGAATAAAGTTGGATTCTGAATTTATAGGACCGGACTGTGACAGAGTGTGTAAATATATTACATGATATCTACACGTTTTGCTTCCACCTGGCTTCTCCTAGCTTCCTTATTAGTTATGCATGTTTTGTTAAATGCAGAACCCTTCACTTCTAGATATATGTCTCTTTCTTAATTTTTGACACGCCTTATTTTTTTTTCTTTCTCTACGGTCTTACAGGAAGACGGAACGCGTAGAGATAGGACGTATTTTCGGTAGACAGTGATCAGGGGGAATAATTTGAGTAGACGGGGGAGATAATCTGAAAGAAAGGGAGATAATTTACAATTTAACCCCCCCCTCCCCCCGCGCCTTATCCGTTCGTCCGTGAAACGTAATTAAACGACGAGTTCAAAGACATTGTTCGCCTGATCTTAAGCAGTCCGTACGCTAGCAGAGAGTCTGGTGTCGGTGAAAAGTGTGAATATTTCCTTTCATACAGAATTTGAGCAGATAAATCTCCGTAGGTGTTAAATCTCGCAAGAGAGAGAGAGAGAGAGCGACTTCCTGCTTAAATCATATATATGTCTCCTCTTGCAAACTCAGATTATTCAGTACCCACAGGAGTTTTAGAAACTACTAGCTGCGATTTCTGGATCCATTATACCATTTGGAAGTACTTAATTTTTCGTTGGAGTAGTCTTAATTTTGTGTTTACGGTAAATATTATTTCACTAAGATTTTTCTGCCTAAAGGGATTTAATGGTTAAGTCCGTCATATTATTCCACTAAGATTTTTCTGTTTAGAGTGATCTAATTGTTAAGTCCGTCATTATACGAGGGGCGTTCAGAAAGTAATGCACCACATCGTTTTTCTCAGGAGCTGTTTATTCAAAAAGCATGAAATTTATAAACAATATACATGGATATGTCATGTAAACATCTTTATTATTCAACATAATCCCCATCAACTTATACAGCTTTTTTCCAGCGCGAAACTAGTGCATGTATTCCTAGCCCGTACCAGATTTTGTCTTGATCATGTAGCCATTTCTTCGCTGCATGAATCACTCCTTCATCATCTTCAAACCTTGTCCCACGGAGTGCATCTTTAAGTGGACCAAATAGATGAAAATCAGAGGGTGCCAAATCGGGACTATAGGGTGGATGGGGTAGTACAGTCCAACTCAATTTGGTGATTGCTTCCCATGTTGCCAGACTTGTGTGAGGTCGCGGATTGTCGTGAAGGAGAAGCAGGTCTGCTGGATTCTTGTGCGGCCGAACTCTGCGAAAACGTTGATTGAGTTTTTTCAATGTCTTAATGTAAGCTTGCGAATTGATTGCTCTCCTCTTGGCATAACGTCCACAAGAATCACACCTTCAATGTCCCAAAAAACAGTGATCATGACCTTTCCAGCTGAAGGAATTGTCTTGAATTTCTTTCTTCGTGGTGATCGCGGATGATGCCACTCCATTGACTATCTTTTTGTCTCAGGTTCAAAATGATGTGTCCAAGTTTTGTCACCTGTAACGGTCTTAGCCAAAAAGTTCTCTCCATCAGCATTGAAACGCTCCAACAATTCAGAAGAAATTGCTTTCCTTTGCAATCAGTGGTCATTTGTGAGACTTCGAGGAACCAATCTTGCGCAAACCTTAGAAAATCCGAAAGTTTTTATAACTGCATTTGCACTACCAATGCTGACTTACAGCTGTAAGGCCACTTGTTGAGTAGTGATTCGCCTATCAGTAAGAATAATGCCCTCAGCGCATTTCAACATTTCTGCGTTGGTGGCTGTGGCAGAACGTCCACAGCGCGGCCGATCAAGTAGCCCCGTATCCCCACTTCCCGATTTTTTGATTCTCTGAATCCAGCGACTGATAGTGCTCCTGTCGACTGCAAAACTTCCATACACATCACATAGACGCTTGTGAATGTTCAAAACAGTTTCGTTCTCTGCAACGAGAAATTCGATCACAATTCGCTGTTTATAACGCAAGTTGCTAACACGCTCCATTTCAACGGTTTAGGGCAGCCGTATTATTTGGCCGGTTGCAATGCAATTTAGTGCACACAATTGGCACATGCAATATTTGGAGTGTGCAAAATTTCATGCTTCTATCTTTATTATTAGCTGAGAAAAACGATGTGGTGCATTACTTTCTGAACGCCCCTCGTATTTCACTACGATTGTGTGCTAATTGACTAGCGAATTAAAAGTAATCTATAGCTAAATTGCTCCGGCTTTAGCGTTAATTTAACTAACTGATATTAACCAGTAAGAGTTATTTTAATCGTCTAGTAAATGCACTATTCATTATGAGTACTGACGATATATATATAATTATTTCTAATTCATTATGAGTACATTTATAAATGACTAGAGCGTATTTCACGGGGATTTTTGTTAACGGTAATATAAGCTATACCCGGTTAGTTCTATTCAAAATTAAATAACCGAGTGTATAATAAATTATAATTTTTCGCGGGTTAAGTAGGATAGAATAGCGGTGCAGTGGTTATTGTGATTATATGGTTGTTTTTCTCTTCCTATACACAGTACTGGGTCAAACCCAAAAACCTGCCAGCGGTCTAAGCCTACGCCTAAAACCTGAATCTGAGAATACATGATTTAAGTCCAACAGTTAAACAGAACATTCTTATAACAAATATTGGGTCTTCAAGGTGGACCTGTCTGGCCTCTTGTTTACACACAGACAGAGACAGAGTACCATCCCAAATAATATTAAGAATAACTTATAACTTGGCCTAGAGATATCCAGATTTCTTTTGTGGCGAAAAAATAAATAAAAATCAAACATTGACAGTTCCCGACCATCGACCATTTGTGGTGTGACAATGAATTTTATACTGAGAGGAGTTTCATCCTGACATTTTCCTTTATGTATTGAAATCTCAAGTTATCGACACTGTTGGCACGGTTAATTTTCTAACCTGGACTAATTAAATGTGACATAAATAGAAATCCTAATAACAGTAACGAAATAAACGTTCCCCGAAGAACAGGATTTAATCAAGTCTTTGTGGAGCTGGGGTTTGTTTCGCCAAAATAACACTGGATTTGCTGTGTGACCCATGAAACGAAGGTCCAGAGGCTGTTAAGCACCAATTAGGTAAGAAAGAATGCTCGTGGCCATGATTGACTGAGAAGAGAGGAATGAATGACATGACTAATTCTTTATTTTAAATCCATGTACTCACGCTGTGTATTTCTTGTTTGGTTTTTGCTAATGCTGTTCATTTTTTTAGAATAGATTATCTTATAACTCTGTTCTTTACAGTAGAGGCAAATTCTAGAACATAGTGAAATCCTTTTGACCTTTTGGGGGTTAATAATTTTTTTCTTCTAACGGGTTCTTGTCTCAACAGATGGAGGGAGGAGTACACCTATGAGTCTATTTTCTTTATTAATTTAGTAACTTGTGTTTATTTGTATTTGTTTGATATACAAAATAATGCTGTTGTAGAGTTTTTTATTTGGTAAATAAATTTAACTTAAAACTTATTACCAGTGTCGGTCAGCTAGTCCCAATATCCCTAATCCATTACTATAGTTTTCACGTTTGTACGTCTAATTGTCGTCACCTATCTGTGTGTGTGTATGTGAGTGGGTGATACATATATATATATATATATGTTAATATATATTTAGGTATATTGTCCGATCAACAAATTCCTGTTGTAGAGATAAGCTGGACTAGAGTATACTCTAAATCCAGGGACAGACTCTACCTTTCACAATCTCACTCGTGAAAATCTATTTCTTTCCTTATCTTTCACTGAGTTGCCACCTATTCTAGTTCTATTCAGACGGGACCTAAAATTGATCCTTATTTCCTATCCAAAAAAAATCTACGACACGGACAAAACGTATTAAGAGGCATCTCTGTACATCAGTAAAAAACTCGCCAATATTAATACGGAACCCGAAATTCTATACGACCAGTCAAAAGTCACAGAGGGATTCTGAAATAGAAATAACACCCGAGCGCGGAGACATGGTCGTTCAGGAGATACGAGGAGCTGAGAATGGCAAGAGGGTGCAAAAGGCAGTGCAGCAGGCCCAACAAGGCGAATGGACTACATGGGAAGGAGCCCTGCATAGGTCCTTGACATTGATTGATATATGGTATTTGGCACCTCTTAGGTTCAACTTCATCATTAGATCAATGTATGACCTGCTGCCGTCGGCCACACACCTTGTGTGATGGGGAAAGTCAAACGATAAGCAGTGCCCCCTGTGCTAGGGGAGGCAGACACTTGAACAAGTGCTCTCAGCGTGCAAGGTGTCATTATGGCAAAGGCGATACACTTGGCGCCACATCAAAGTGCTAAATGAGCTGGCTGCGACAATAGACCTGGCTAGGATGAAGACGAATAGCAAAGCCAGGCCGAGCACCGCAAATACATACTTTCTGAGAGCAGGAAAGTCAGCACACCCTATATCGAGTAAACCAGGTAGCAGTTTACCATCTCTTCTTGACTGTACAAACGACTGGGAGATGGCGGTAGACCTACCTTGATGAGGGGCATATTGAGAGAGTATCAGAAAATCGCGGAGACGGCCGGATATAGTGCTGCATTCTTCAGCATCGCTTCAGGTTATACTGATTGAACTGACCGTGCAATTTGAATCCAGATTGGACGAGCAACATTCTTTAAAAGCGGCCAAGTATAATCATCTGGCCGCGGATCTGAGGCACGATGGGTTTACTGCAAGTGTCATGGCTGTTGAGGTGGGCGCAAGACGGCTCATGGCTGCATCAGTGTATGATTTATTGCAACTGTTGGGGCTGAGGGGGACAGTCGAGAACAAGGGCACTGAAGAGGCTTAGTGAAACTGCCGAAAAGGCATCATGCTGGCTGTGGAACAACCGCAATGGGATATGGAACTCGGGATAATAAACTCTACAGTACAGAAAACATCATTTTTCTAAGTCCACAATACGTTGAGTTTTTCTGTGTACTGGTGAAAGAGCTGTGACTTTCGGGCAACCCGCGGTGTATATTATAAGAAGTGTTGGGCGCAGAATTTCAGTAGCTATCGCGCAGTAGCCAGCCTTGTCGGTATCGCGCAGGTGTGTCAGTGTTGTCCCGAGTCGTGGTGTGTGGCGGAACGACTGCAATAATTTGTCTTCTTTTTGTTACTTTCACAATTGCCTCCACGGCTCTCGGAGTTGTGGATTTTAAAAGTTGCTACCAAAGTGAAATGGGTTTATTTTTGATACAAGACAACAGAAGGCTGAGACACTTGGGAGTCATGACCCTTTTTCGACGGGTGGGACTACTTCTGATGATCACATTACTTCCTGTTGTATCGCTCTGTATAGTGTCCTATCATCATAAGTCCTGAAAAGGATTAACATTATCCATCTGCTAGCATGAAGCCATGAAAAGGACTTGTCCTAATAGGGACTCGAATGCTGTCCCAACACTGGCCAACCCTGGGAGACCCATTGTCTCTGCGTGTGCCTGCCCTACCGAACGTATATCAGACTTCCTCGACGGCATCTTCCAGCCTATTGTAGAGCAGCTTCCTTCCTTCTTAAAGGACACAAACCATGCTCTTACTACTTTTTCCTCTATTCAGCTTTCTCCAGACCGTACCTACCGTTTATTTCTGTTAGATGTTTGCTCACTTTACACTTCCATTCCTCACTCTGATGGTCTCCGAGCTCTCCGGTTTTTCCTGGACCAGCGCACGCACCCCTCTATCGCTACAGAGACTCCCCTGCGCCTTGCAGAACTGGTCCTTCGGCTCAATTCCTTTGAGTTCAATGGACAGTTCTTTGACCAAATAAGTGGAGTTGCCATGGGCACCAAGATGGGTCCCAGTTATGCCTGCCTCTTCATGGGCTACCTGGAGTATCAGGTGTGGCAGCAGTATCCTGGACCTTTTCCATTGATGTATCATAGATACATCGATGATGGCATAGGTCTCACCGATATGCCAGAGGTTGACCTATCTAGGTTCATTAATTTCATTAACAACTTCCACCCTGCGATCCAATTCACCTCTCACATCTCCACTGCCTTTGTTAATTTGCTTGACATTGTTGTCACTATCACTCCGCCCCACCTCACCACTTCGGTGTACTACAAACCCATTGATGCACACAGTTACCTCCTTTATACTTCTTCTCATCCTCCGGCTTGTCGGGACTCCTTGTCTTTCTCACAACTTCTCCGCCTCCGTCAGTTATGCCAAGATGATGACAACTTTCTATGCCGAGCACAAGAAATGTTGGACTTCTTCCGTAACAGACAGTATCCAGAAGATGTTCTTACCTCTGCCTTAGAACGTGTTCTCCCTATCTCACGTCTAGAGGCCCTCAAACCCAGCCAAAAAACCTCCTCTGATAGAGTCAAGTTAATAATGACCTATCACCCTCACAGCACTGCTGTCAAAAGGATCCTGTTTCGCCACCTACCTCTCCTCCAAGCTGACCCAGTGGCGCGGGAAGCATTTAGTGAGCCACCCTTGCTGGCATATAGACGGGACAAAAATTTGAGGGACCTCCTAATCCACAGCCGTCTGAAAACCGTCAACGATGGCCACTTTGGAACCAAGCCATGTAAACCGTACACGATGTAAGACATGTCAGTATGTAATCGAAATACGTTCAGTCTCGTTCCCTAACGCCAAGTTCACCATCACCCATGGCTTCACATGTGAGTCACGCAACGTCATTTATGCTATTATATGCAAACGTTGCACCATTACGTACATCGGCCAAACGGGCACACGACTGGGCGACCGATTCTACAGACACCTCTATGACATCTCTCAGTTTAATTCCACACCTGTGGCCATCCACTTCAATGGCCCTGACCACCATGGTGCCACTGACATCCAGGTGACAGCCATCAGATACTGTTCCTCGGACGCCAACAGTCGGTTTCGCCAGGAACAACGCCTCATCCATCTTATGGGTTGCCTCAAACCACACGGTTTGAATACCCAACATTCTTTTGTCTCAGACGCCTTTCTCTATCGAGTCCCTGTTGTATTATGACTTTCTACTTTGATGAGATCACCATTTTTTTTTTTAAATTACCATTTTTTTAATTTAATAATTTTATTTATTTATTTATTTATTTATTTTTAAAAATTGTTTATTTATTTTATTTTTATTTAAATTTTTTTTTTTTTCCTTTATTATTTTTTATTTTATTTATTTCTTTATTTAGTTTTTATTTATTTGTTTTTAAATTTTTATTTATTATTATTATTTATTTATTTATATTTTATTTATTTATTTATTTATTTATTTTTTAAAATTTAATTAAATTTATTATTTATTGATTACTTTTTTCTCACTCTTTTCCAGTCCTTGTTTTCATTATTTCTTATTTTTATGTACTATCAACTTCCTCTTTCCGGTTTAGTGGCAGCCATCTTGCTTTGCTTCACATGTGACTGGACTTTATATTAAGGGAGTTTTTTCTCTTATTTTTATAGTTTCATGTTCTCTACTTAATTCTCATTTTCTTTCCCTCCTGTCTCTTGTTTGTCTGTCCCTGACAAAGGCCTTGTGGCCGCAACGTAGGTTTTTCTTGTCCTTCTCCTTGTAAGACGTATTACTATTTGTGTGGGTGTGTGTGTTTTTTTTTTCAACTGTTTTACCCCGTCTTACGGCAGTTCTCCTCATATACTTATATATTACCCCATAACTGACTGCACTGTCTACCTATTTGCTCACTTTTCTCTTTTATCTCCTTTCTTACTTTCGATCTATACACCCACTTTCATTGTTTATTATATTTTATTTATTCTTTATATCAATTAAATAAATTATTTTTATATTTAATTTTATTTATTTTTGCATGTGTGTGGTCTCACTCGATTTACCATTATGCCTTCATTGAAACACTTCATTAATTCACTTCGGTCTTCTATTACCACGTCATTCAGCCTCTTACCACCTGATATATCTCGCACTGCAATTGATTTTGCATTTGCTACATTCAAGAAAACTAGATTCACTCGCCATCTCCACTTTATCCGCACCTGCCTCCGCCTTAAAGTTCTCCCTCATGGCTTCACTTCTCACTTCAACCCCTCTGCTGGCCATATTCACCCTCGTGAACATCGCCTCTTACAGCACATCGAGACCACATGTGGGTTCCAGCGTATGCGAGCTGTCGCAGCTATCCATTCCCGCCTCCTGGAAAATATCAGTGCTCAGCAGTCTCAGCTTCTACTCCGCTTACGTAGTCTCACCTCCAGCTACTTTCCTGCCTTCCCCATTACCCGCATTATTATCCATACCCTCAACCGGCAATTGTATGATTTTTTATCCGCCCAGAAAAAGGACAAACTTTCCCGCCTCTGTCCTACCCCTGAGACTGTCCCTGCCTCCTCTACTCCATCTCGTTCCCAGGTTGTTTGTATTCCCTCTGATCTTGCCCTCTCTGAGGGAGAGTTTTCAGTCCTCAGCAAGGGCTTGCCCTTTGTCCCTCTCCAACCATCCTCTGATCAATACAATCTCCTCCAAGATGTCCATCGGTTTCATCGCCGTCTGCGACTTCAGCTCCATTTCCGCAACAGTGATGGTCCTCAGAGATCGCAGGCTGAATCAGATGATGCCTTTGCACGCTTTGCTCCTCCCAAGAATAAACATTTTACACCCTCTCCTGGGGCTTCCCACGCTCTGGATTTATATATTCAGAATACCCTCCACGACATTCACCAGCTCCAACCTCAACGCCTGCGTTATTCAAACCTTTCTTCTGATGAGTCTCATGCCCTTACTAAGCTCCGCCGCAGAGATGACATTGTTATCAAACCGGCTGACAAAGGAGGTGCCATTGTGGTATGGCGCAAGGACCTGTACCTCCAAGAAGGTAATAAGCAGCTCACCTTCAACTCCTTCTACCAGCGCCGTGACAATGATGCGACAGTCCTCAACAATCGTCTGGTCCATGACACCATCAAAAGTCTTATCGCCAACAAGTCCTTACTGTACAGTTTCTTTTCTTCTTTCCACTCTGTAAAGTGTCAGTCTGTATGCTCTGTAAGGAAGAGTGGTGTGTTGTTGAGATCAGGCATGCCCCAGTCTACCCAGCTGTGAATGGGTAACTCACCCTAGTCCTGAGTTAGGGAAGGCAAAGTCTCCAGGGGAAGCAGGCCCTAAACTTGGTCACTCCAACCGACGCAGGATGGTGTATGTATGAAGTAGAAGTGTAGAGTGTGATTACCGCGAATGGTGTACTGTTCGTGTGCTGACAAATATAACCACTCATACACATGTGTCTACAAGGCACCAATGCAGACTGCTGGAATCTTTGTTTACTCAGTTTATTCAGACGTACACACTGGGACATACGAGTACATCATGGTATGTTGACATATCAATTTGTAGGTATACATAGCAGATCTGAAGTCATGACACATTCAGAAATAATGGGCAGTACATCAAAAGTTCAATGTCATGATATATTATGGCCGCATCCCCCTATCTGACTAAACGCGTCAGTGAAGGCAGATCGGTAAATAACTAAGGTTATTTGACGTCCATAGTTTGTAGCATATATTATGAAACCACGAAAGAGGGGGTTTCTAGCAAGATTGAGATCTCCCTGTCACTGTCCGATAATAGGATAAATAATCTGTTCTCTTAGCAGTGATCAAAACATATGATGACCGAAATCTAACATGGCCGCCTCCCTGAGTTGTCGTTCACTCATTCATAGGAAGGAGAATATAAGCCAGAGTTAATTTATAATGGGTATATAAATGATTTCATAAATGTTTCCATACAGCTCTACGGTGATCAGGTTAATTCACGTAGCCATAACCGCTGCAGGAAAGTCTGTCATCTTTGTCGATACAAAACACGACCCTAGCGATACGAAGCACAATGTTCCATCTAGGTCGACTCGACATGAGATCATCAAAATAGGGTCTGGCAATACATGGAGTCCGAATTATACATTGTACCGTACCTTAGGAGAGTCTCTAACATAAACTATAGTAGAGATACCATCTCCTTTAGAAGAAAACCACTTCATGAATTATATTTCCTTAACAATCTACCAGCCCTTTGAAAAGTGCGTACACGCCATTATCACGGTACATCGGAACTCATCACGACTTGTCAAGACAACTCATACTTCCGCTAGACCGGAATAATAAGAATCTAGTCCCGCCTACCCATCCAAAAATATACAATATAGGACTGATTCTACTTGTACTAATAATATGTAATACATATGAATTCAGGCCATAAACATAATAAGCAAATTAATATATTTTCTGGCCCTAAAAAATAAGTACAAACGTAAGAGCAATCCATGCGCCGGATCAATATCAAGAACGATTACTCCTATAATCAAAAGTGTGAATCAAACATGGATTCTCTCGCTTTCCCCATAGACAGCATTTTCATACACAAATGAATGAATGTCTATATTTTTCCCATATTAAATAGCCATATCGATTTTTGTAATATGTGCGTCAAAATATGCACGCAACACTTACCTTCTAGCGCTTCTCATCTCCGTATTGACAATAGTGGTCTGGGTAAGACTGTGCTTTATATGCTTCCCAAAATTCATAAACTCTCCAACCCTGTTAGACCCATTGTCTCTGCGTGTGCCTGCCCTACCGAACGTATATCAGACTTCCTCGACGGCATCTTCCAGCCTATTGTAGAGCAGCTTCCTTCCTTCTTAAAGGACACAAACCATGCTCTTACTACTTTTTCCTCTATTCAGCTTTCTCCAGACCGTACCTACCGTTTTATTTCTGTTAGATGTTTGCTCACTTTACACTTCCATTCCTCACTCTGATGGTCTCCGAGCTCTCCGGTTTTTCCTGGACCAGCGCACGCACCCCTCTATCGCTACAGAGACTCTCCTGCGCCTTGCAGAACTGGTCCTTCGACTCAATTCCTTTGAGTTCAATGGACAGTTCTTTGACCAAATAAGTGGAGTTGCCATGGGCACCAAGATGGGTCCCAGTTATGCCTGCCTCTTCATGGGCTACCTGGAGTATCAGGTGTGGCAGCAGTATCCTGGACCTTTTCCATTGATGTATCATAGATACATCTATGATGGCATAGGTCTCACCGATATGCCAGAGGTTGACCTATCTAGGTTCATTAATTTCATTAACAACTTCCACCCTGCGATCCAATTCACCTCTCACATCTCCACTGCCTCTGTTAATTTGCTTGACATTGTTGTCACTATCACTCCGCCCCACCTCCCCACTTCGGTGTACTACAAACCCACCGATGCACACAGTTACCTCCTTTATACTTCTTCTCATCCTCCGGCTTGTCGGGACTCCTTGTCTTTCTCACAACTTCTCCGCCTCCGTCAGTTATGCCAAGATGATGACAACTTTCTATGCCGAGCACAAGAAGTGTTGGACTTCTTCCGTAACAGACAGTATCCAGAAGATGTTCTTACCTCTGCCTTAGAACGTGTTCTCCCTATCTCACGTCTAGAGGCCCTCAAACCCAGCCAAAAAAACCTCCTCTGATAGAGTCAAGTTAATAATGACCTATCACCCTCACAGCACTGCTGTCAAAAGGATCCTGTTTCGCCACCTACCTCTCCTCCAAGCTGACCCAGTGGCGCGGGAAGCATTTAGTGAGCCACCCTTGCTGGCATATAGACGGGACAAAAATTTGAGGGACCTCCTAATCCACAGCCGTCTGAAAACCGTCAACGATGGCCACTTTGGAACCAAGCCATGTAACGGCGACCGATTCTACAGACACCTCTATGACATCTCTCAGTTTAATTCCACACCTGTGGCCATCCACTTCAATGGCCCTGACCACCATGGTGCCACTGACATCCAGGTGACAGCCATCAGATACTGTTCCTCGGACGCCAACAGTCGGTTTCGCCAGGAACAACGCCTCATCCATCTTATGGGTTGCCTCAAACCACACGGTTTGAATACCCAACATTCGTTTGTCTGAGACGCCTTTCTCTATCGAGTCCCTGTTGTATTATGACTTTCTACTTTGATGCGATCACCCTTTTTTTTTTTTTTAAATTACCATTTTTTTAATTTAATAACTTTATTTATTTATTTTTTTTTTAAATTTGTTTATTTATTTTATTTTATTTAAACTTTTTTTTTTTTTTTCCTTTATTATTTTTTATTTTATTTATTTCTTTATTTAGTTTTTATTTATTTATTTATTTGTTTTAAATTTATTTATTATTATTATTTATTTATTTATATTTTATTTATTTATTTATTTATTTTTTTAAAATTTAATTTATATTATTATTTATTGATTACTTTTTTCTCACTCTTTTCCAGTCCTTGTTTTCATTATTTCTTATTTTTATGTACTATCAACTTCCTCTTTCCGGTTTAGTGGCAGCCATCTTGCTTTGCTTCACATGTGACTGGACTTTATATTAAGGGAGTTTTTTCTCTTATTTTTATAGTTTCATGTTCTCTACTTAATTCTCATTTTCTTTCCCTCCTGTCTCTTGTTTGTCTGTCCCTGACAAAGGCCTTGTGGCCGCAACGTAGGTTTTTCTTGTCCTTCTCCTTGTAAGACGTATTACTATTTGTGTGGGTGTGTGTGTGTTTTTTTTTTCACCTGTTTTACCCCGTCTTACGGCAGTTCTCCTCATATACTTATATATTACCCCATAACTGACTGCACTGTCTACCTATTTGCTCACTTTTCTCTTTTATCTCCTCTCTTACTTTCGATCTATACACCTACTTTCAATGTTTATTATTTTTTATTTATTCTTTATATCAATTAAATAAATTATTTTTATATTTAATTTTATTTATTTTTGCATGTGTGTGGTCTCACTCGATTTACCATTATGCCTTCACTGAAACACTTCATTAATTCACTTCGGTCTTCTATTACCACCTCATTCAGCCTCTTACCACCTGATATATCTCGCACTGCAATTGATTTTGCATTTGCTACATTCAAGAAAACTAGATTCACTTGCCATCTCCACTTTATCCGCACCTGCCTCCGCCTTAAAGTTCTCCCTCATGGCTTCACTTCTCACTTCAACCCCTCTGCTGGCCATATTCACCCTCGTGAACATCGCCTCTTACAGCACATCGAGACCACATGTGGGTTCCAGCGTATGCGAGCTGTCGCAGCTATCCATTCCCGCCTCCTGGCAGATATCAGTGCTCAGCAGTCTCAGCTTCTACTCCGCTTACGTAGTCTCACCTCCAGCTACTTTCCTACCTTCCCCATTACCCGCATTATTATCCATACCCTCAACCGGCAATTGTATGATTTTTTATCCGCCCAGAAAAAGGACAAACTTTCCCGCCTCTGTCCTACCCCTGAGACTGTCCCTGCCTCCTCTCCTCAGCAAGGGCTTGCACTTTGTCCCTCTCCAACCATCCTCTGATCAATACAATCTCCTCCAAGATGTCCATCGGTTTCATCGCCGTCTGCGACTTCAGCTCCATGTCCGCAACAGTGATGGTCCTCAGAGATCGCAGGCTGAATCAGATGATGCCTTTGCACGCTTTGCTCCTCCCAAGAATAAACATTTTACACCCCTCCTGGGGCTTCCCACGCTCTGGATTTATATATTCAGAATACCCTCCACGACATTCAGCAGCTCCAACCTCAACGCCTGCGTTATTCAAACCTTTCTTCTGATGAGTCTCATGCCCTTACTAAGCTCCGCCGCAGAGATGACATTGTTATCAAACCGGCTGACAAAGGAGGTGCCATTGTGGTATGGCGTAGGACCTGTACCTCCAAGAAGGTAATAAGCAGCTCACCAACAACTCCTTCTACCAGCGCCGTGACAATGATGCGACAGTCCTCAACAATCGTCTGGTCCATGACACCATCAAAAGTCTTATCGCCAACAAGTCCTTACCTTCTAGCGCTTCTCATCTCCGTATTGACAATAGTGGTCTGGGTAAGCCTGTGCTTTATATGCTTCCCAAAATTCATAAACTCTCCAACCCTGGGAGACCCATTGTCTCTGCGTGTGCCTGCCCTACCGAACGTATATCAGACTTCCTCGACGGCATCTTCCAGCCTATTGTAGAGCAGCTTCCTTCCTTCTTAAAGGACACAAACCATGCTCTTACTACTTTTTCCTCTATTCAGCTTTCTCCAGACCGTACCTACCGTTTATTTCTGTTAGATGTTTGCTCACTTTACACTTCCATTCCTCACTCTGATGGTCTCCGAGCTCTCCGGTTTTTCCTGGACCAGCGCACGCACCCCTCTATCGCTACAGAGACTCTCCTGCGCCTTGCAGAACTGGTCCTTCGACTCAATTCCTTTGAGTTCAATGGACAGTTCTTTGACCAAATAAGTGGAGTTGCCATGGGCACCAAGATGGGTCCCAGTTATGCCTGCCTCTTCATGGGCTACCTGGAGTATCAGGTGTGGCAGCAGTATCCTGGACCTTTTCCATTGATGTATCATAGATACATCGATGATGGCATAGGTCTCACCGATATGCCAGAGGTTGACCTATCTAGGTTCATTAATTTCATTAACAACTTCCACCCTGCGATCCAATTCCCCTCTCACATCTCCACTGTCTCTGTTAATTTCCTTGACATTGTTGTCACTATCACTCCGCCCCACCTCACCACTTCGGTGTACTACAAACCCACCGATGCACACAGTTACCACCTTTATACTTCCTCTCATCCTCCGGCTTGTCGGGACTCCTTGCCTTTCTCACAACTTCTCCACCTCCGTCGGTTATGCCAAGATGATGACAACTGTCTATGCCGAGCACAAGAAATGTTAGACTTCTTCCGTAACAGACAGTATCCAGAAGATGTTCTTACCTCTGCCTTAGAACGTGTTCTCCCTATCTCACGTCTAGAGGCCCTCAAACCCAGCCAAAAAACCTCCTCTAATAGAGTCAAGTTAATAATGACCTATCACCCTCACAGCACTGCTGTCAAAAGGATCCTGTTTCGCCACCTACCTCTCCTCCAAGCTGACCCAGTGGCGCGGGAAGCATTTAGTGAGCCACCCTTGCTGGCATATAGACGGGACAAAAATTTGAGGGACCTCCTAATCCACAGCCGTCTGAAAACCGTCAACGATGGCCACTTTGGAACCAAGCCATGTAACCGTACACGATGTAAGACATGTCAGTATGTAATCGAAACACGTTCAGTCTCGTTCCCTAACGCCAAGTTCACCATCACCCATGGCTTCACATGTGAGTTACGCAACGTCATTTATGCTATTATATGCAAACGTTGCACCATTACGTACATCGGCCAAACGGGCACACGACTGGGCGACCGATTCTACAGACACCTCTATGACATCTCTCAGTTTAATTCCACACCTGTGGCCATCCACTTCAATGGCCCTGACCACCATGGTGCCACTGACATCCAGGTGACAGCCATCAGATACTGTTCCTCGGACGCCAACAGTCGGTTTCGCCAGGAACAACGCCTCATCCATCTTAGTGGTTGCCTCAAACCAAACGGTTTGAATACCCAACATTCTTTTGTCTGAGACGCCTTTCTCTATCGAGTCCCTGTTGTATTATGACTTTCTACTTTGATGCAATCACCCTTTTTTTTTTTTTTTTTTTTTAAATTACCATTTGTTTAATTTAATAATTTTATTTATTTATTTATTTTTTTTTAATTTGTTTATTTATTGTATTTTATTTAAATTTTTTTTTTTTTATTATTTTTTTCCTTTATTATTTTTTATTTTATTTATTTCTTTATTTAGTTTTTATTTATTTATTTATTTTTTTTAAATTTTTATTTTCCCTCCTGTCTCTTGTTTGTCTGTCCCTGACGAAGGCCTTGTGGCCGCAACGTAGGTTTTTCTTGTCCTTCTCCTTGTAAGACGTATTACTATTTGTGTGGGTGTGTGTGTGTTTTTTTTTTTTTTTTTTTTCAACTGCCATACTTCTTCAGTGTTCAGCGAACTTAGGTTGTATTGAACTCTTAAGCAATCGAAACATGTCAGTTATAGAACATTATTATTAATTTATTGAAAGATAACAGTTATTTTAAATGAACAGTACTTTAAATTGTGTATTCTTTAGAAAACGTTATGTTAAATAAATAAGAAAAAGCAACTGAAAATTCGAAAATAAAAATCAAAGAAAATAGGTTACTGTTGTAGCAAAGATATATTTTTGCATTTACTACGCATTGCGTCAAGTTATTTAAGAAAGTTTAATTATTAAACTAATGGTTTAAACAATTTTCATTCTTTTAATAATAGGTTTATTCTCCTCGTACAATAAAATATTATCTACCCTTTACACTGAATAGAGGCAAGGTAAAAGATGCTCAAAGTTGTGAAACGTTTGGTAGAGGAGAAATTGTACAATCTGCAGCACATTAGTTTTTCTCTGACAGATCCAAATGTAGGTCATTTATACTGTCGATATCATTGTGTTATACGCTTACTATCTTCATGTAATTATTGTGGGCTCATGGTTGTCTATCATGACAAGTCAAAGTTTAATGTCTTCGTATCAGTTAATATACACCTAAAACATTTTTGTCCCCGAAAATTAAACAGATCGCTGAATGTCGAGATGAGAAGCAGATGTGTTAATTCGGTTAGCGTAATACCACGTTTCTTGTGAATTTCTTTAACATTGGCTGTTCACCAATTCATCAAGTGTTGTTGTTTTTGTATGCTGTTGATGATGAGTTTTTTGGCTGTACTATGTCGGGAGTGACGACTCTATTTGATTGTCTATTTCTGTATATCTCCACTGATGTCTTACAGACTTCATAACCTCTTCGTTTTTCTTGATGTCTCTTATCATGACATTTGTACTTTGTCTCTTATCATAACATTTGTACTTTATCTCTTACCATGACATTTGTACTTTGTCTCTTATCATGACATTTGTACTTTGTCTCACATTTCTCATCTCTCATGTTTGATCTTCCTATCATTTACTTGCAACGTCGGATATGCAGAGTAATTAGAGCGTTTACGTCTCGCCGTAAAGTTATTTAATTCAATGGTAAAAATCTGGTAGCGTTATGCGCCAGTCCAGCCAGCTGTAATTGGTTCCTGACTCCGGTATTGAGTTAGTTAATACAAAGACACCGAGGAAGGGAATTATTCAGTCCACTTCGTAAATTAAGGTGTGGTACAGTGAAGTCTTAAACACTACACTACACTGCGTCGGTATTTTCTACTCACTACAAAATCCTTTACTTTAGACAAGAAAATAATGTGACATTGTAAGCAAACAGCTGTTTATCGAACGTCGTTTTGTCTTCATGGAGATGTTTGAGTACATGAGCAGTTCTGTGAGGACGCAAGGCATTGAACCATCTGTATGATATCTTATTTATATATCCATTCTAGTATTATAGATGTCTGACATTCAACTTGCATGACAGTACACGACACGACAATACATGCTCTAGATCAGGAGTTGTTTTTTCAACGTTTCCTGCGACGCTTCACGTCATCATCATTATCATCACCATTACCATTCAGCTTCCTATGGAGCATAGAATCTACAGTTAGCTCAAGGACAGTTCACAAATCCTGTATCACATGTTCATGTTCTATTCATATCTTATCAGACCTTTTTATGTCTGTCTCCACTTCTCTTCTCCATGTGATTTTGAATCTCCATCTCTTGCTTGACTGCAAAAGCTATAAAGAAATAATAGAACAAAAAGCAAACGAATAAAAAAAGATATTTGATTAAGAATTTCTAGGAAATCAAAAAGGAAATGAGATTATACTTTGAGGAGGCAAGCGTACATTGTAATCTTACTGTATGATTTAGAGACAGCCACAACTGTTAACTTGCACAGATTTTTGTGGCAAAGATGGAAGTACACACTTTGAAAACAGAAGAAAATAGAAGAGAGGGTGAAGCCTTACATGGTATGCTATTGAGGAAGTGTTACATCTCCTTTTGCGCACCGCGATGCGTTCATTAGTGGAACGTCGCTGTGCTCAAATGGAGCACCACTTGAACGGAGCGCTACTGTATTAAAATGACGTAATATAAAATAATTATGCAGACGCGCGTGGTTAAAAAGAAGGTAAAGGATCCCGTTACATACCCATTGGGGCATATTGGGAATATGGTGTTAAGCATATTTTCTTGACCATCGGCACACTAGGGGTGATGTGGTCAACATTACGCCGGGCGCCTTAACCTTCCCAGAAGTTGCTCTGGTAACCAATCAATGAGGCTGGGTCGACCCCGGAGCCAGTCGCGTTCTAAAAAATCACACCTCAACTGGAGATCGAACCATGGACCACCGAGCTAGGAAGCAAGTGCACTAACCACTCTGCATGGACACAGTTTCCTGCACATGCTTATGAACTAAAGGACACGTCTATAAGAAACTACTTGTGGCATGATTTAGAATCAAAGGGAAATAATCATGTCAAAATTCTGAAAACTGAATCAAGGATCGATATAATCGAAGGACAAATTTTAATAATTGTCTTACATACAATCTTCGAATTTTAAAACAACAGATGTCGTCTTTGGAACATTAACTTGGCTGTAGTATTTTATAATAAACATTACTGTCTGTGTGTGATTTAGGATACAGTGACATTTAATGTCATTTATTGTCCGTGGGAAACACTTTAACTTCTAGCACAACGTTTGTTTAATAATATTACAAAGTCTACGGGCGTTGGTGTAGCTGGCGAGTCCCATTTAGGGCTTTATGCTAGCAGATAGATAATGTTAGTCCTTTTCATGACTTAGTATCTATCAACGCTGATCAGGTTAGCAGTCAATGGAGTTGCCTTTTTTGGATGGTTAATACGCTCTGATATAACCAAATAGGTTGACAAGAACGCGCCTCGTCAGAAGAAGGCAAACAACGAACCAAAAAAAAAAAAAATTTAATAATATTTAAAGAGTTAAGATTTGAAAATATTTCACTTACAATATTCGGCTAACATGCGGTGACTATGATTCTGATTGTTATAGATATTGATCACACTTTGGCACTAATGGATTCTCGGTAATAACAATACTAAGTATAATTAATTTTTGCATCGGTGACATTGGAAATACAAACTGATCTGAGAACTTTTTTATGGAATCATAATATGGACACTTCTTCTCATTCATACTTATGGAATCTATGACTTGTTGTTAAGTTACCATTTAAGTACTTTACTTATCACTTGAACTTTAATTCAGTTCACGCAATCACATTACTCTTGCTGAATATATTTTAGTCAGTATTTATCAATACAATACTTTGAGTATAATACTGATAATTATGTATATTAACCAAACTTTGACATGACTCTGACTGTACGCATTGTTTGTTGGTGCATTGTTGCACGTCCTTGTTGGGAAAAATTTCATTTTTCTCTGGGGGGATGGGGGGTGGTGTAATAATGTTACATCTCCTTTTGCCCACTGCGATGCGTTCATTAGTGGAACGTCGCTGCGCTCAAATAGAGCACCACTTGAACGTCATATAAAATAATTATGCAGACGCGCGTGTGGAGCAGACGTGGTTAACTTTTGCTAAAGGACGTTTCACGGTGTTCTCGAAGTTACAAGATGTGCGTGTATGAGCTCTTGCTCCAGTGCCCAGTGTCCGCCGATGTATGTGCATTTACAGAAGATATTTGATGTGATGTATGCCAGAGACTCATTTGTGAACAGCCAGAGAAGATTGATGACGTTCTTTGATAAATATTTGACAATAGTATTCAAAATAATCGTATAACGGATAGTGGACTTATGGATGGCATATTTGCCTGGATTTTACGTTGATGAGGGCCCAGTGTGTTTGGCCGGTTTAAAGATAATCACATTACATTACTGAACAATGTGGAGCCTGTTGGAAGTACTGTCAATAAACTGTTTGAAACGTTTTTAAGCGTGAGATGCCTTGCTTCTACCAATTACAACTTGCTGTTGCAATTCCAAGTTGGAATGTTGAAGCGTTGATCACACTAGATACTTCATGTTTAACACTGCCGCCAAATTATACAAACTTCACTAAAGATGGAATGCAAAACCATAAATGGGTAGCCAAGCCCAGGATATTTAAACCGCTGTTTGCTAGTATTGTAGATCGAAAAAAAGACGTTCCAATAAAGCCACGAACTTTACACATGTCTTACATCATCATGAAAGGCCAAAGCATTGCTTGTCGGAAGATTCTCGTTTCAGTACCACCAGTATGCCAATACATTTTCAATCGCTTGATGTTCATCACCAGTCACTTCTGATTCTGAAAGACTGACTTTATGGCTTGTGAGGTCCAGTAAGGTTATCAGGTCACAAGTTCTCCAGATTCTTGTTGGATAATAACAGAAACCTTACCAAGATAGAAAATAGGAAAAACAAGAAAGCAGATTTAAACAGAATCAAAACTATAAGCTCCAAAGCCAAGGCTCATGAAGTGTACATAGAAGCAAACAAAGAGGTAAGAAGAAACATCAAAAGAGACAAGAGGAAGAATATTGAAGAGATAGCAAGGGATGCAGAGGAAGCTGCAGCCAAAAGAAATATGAGGGACCTGTACAACAATACAAAGAAACTAACGGAAATATAAGCAAGCAAATGGCCTCACAACATTACTCCCGACTTTTGACAGTCATATCCAAGAGAATTTATCCAGAAAGTTTCGCTGTTTCAGAATCGGCACTTACCATAGAGCCAGCCGTTAGGATTGTCATCATCATCATCATAAGTAAAATTTTTTTAGCAATCAGATGTTTCCCAATACTGGAAGTATTTTCCTCTCTTTTTTAACTGTGAACCTCAAGAGCACTTTGTAACAGGCTATTCTTGACGTAGAAGGCTCACACTGGATACCATAAATGTTGAGAGCTAATACTTGTCATCATAAATGTTGACGCCCGTACTGACCACTATAAATGTAAACAGTCAGGAATGGTCTGTGTTTGTCCAAGCGTAACAGGTGTCCGTGACACAAATAGGACAGGCTCAGTTTGGCCACCGTAAATGTAGAGTTGAATGTTGAAGAATGTCCAGTATCAATGTTGGAAACGATTCTAAGCCACACCAGCGGACATAATTATATATAGGCCCTGGTTGGCCGCAACAATGCTGGCATTCGTTTGGATGACTTGAAAGTGTTGAGGTGGTATATTAATATAGAGTGTGAGTAGACCTCAATGAATGCAATTGCGTGTATGAAAGTTCGTGGAAGACAATGCATCTAAATGACATCACACTTGTCGTAGTAATTACATGCAGTAATTCACATAGTTCTTGGAACACCTCTGACGTTTGATTGACTTAATACATCACAACGACAGGTACGCCGACATCAACATAAAATAGTCATTGACAATTCAGGACATAGCATGTATGAATACAGTTCATCAGCCAGTGGTGCATGTATATAATAAAGCTGATCTCGTACAATTCCACCTTCGTCAGCTACAGCAAAATACAGCAAATATGTGAGTTTACACAACTCCTTTCTGACATCAGTAAGTCAGATATATATGAGTCTACAGCAGGCCGCGCAATATGGCGGGCTTATAAATATGATGGCCTCCGTGATATTTCTATAACAAACAGGGTGAGTCAAACCTTGTTAAATGGCATCACCGAAGATAGCGGGATACAGCACCTGTAAAGATCTTTGGGCATACACCAGCCCAGTGCATATAATACTAAAATACTTCGTGAGCTCCATTACTGGTATTCATAGATGGACTCTTTCCCGCCCAGGGAAAAGTCGCTAGCTGGCTACAAAAAGTCATATATCATTCTGGCAAAAAAGAAACTGTTTTAAGGGTAAATTAACTTAATGTCCCTTAGAATAAATATCACAAAACTCACTAGCCTCCTGACGCACCAGAATATAACATTGGGGAACAATCTTTAACCATCTTGGTCGAACACACAGAAGACTTTCCCCCAAAACCGTCTTGACCCTTTCAAAACTACAGCTCGACCCCTTAACACAGGATGTCTTAAATTGCGCCAGATTCTTCGCGCATGCGTCGTGACGCTAGACTTTTGAGCTAAACTCAGATGGGTGAACATGTCAGGAAAAGCTGACATCGGTTCTAAAATTAGACGCTGGGTTAACAGACAAGTGGGTCAACCACCACTGTTAACTTCAATCCAAGTAAAACATGAGTACCTCCCCTTTGATCAAGAAACTATTAAATTAAAGTCTCCAAAATTAACCAGGTACATTTTACACACTATAGACTCAGCAAACTGACCGCAACACACGTCTTGATACACTAACGATTCGCGGTGACATTTTGTTAATTCAGGGAAAATTAAACCACCAAATTCGGCGTCCACCTCATTAATCTTACTTGTTAGAGGTCGGACTGGGGCCAATTTGAGAAATTCATCTGACATTTTGTATATTCAGGAACCATTGTAATTTCAAGGGATATCACCAAGAGAAGGTAAACGTGATTGAGTGGCCACTGTATGTCAGAGAGAGTGAATATTTTTCTTCGTTACAGGAACTGTACCAACCTGGGATTTTGCTAAACTTGATTATTTTACTGAGTAACATATAGTAGGAACTTGTTCTTTACTGTTTATTCTGTAACATAGTGCTAACCTTTGACCTCTGGGTTATTAACTCCTTGGGTTCTTTTATCCATAGGGGGACGGCACATTTATTCTGTTATTTTCATATGCATGTAAATCTGATTTTATTTGATCGTTCTTTAGATGCTTGATGCTGTCAAGTTTAAGTGATAACAAACAACAAAACAAACTTAACTTTGTGTGTTGGTCAGACCCATACCCAATTAACCATAGTTTTTCCCGTTTGTGTGTCTTGTTGTCACATAGCTGTGTGTGTGTGTGTAGTTAAACTCATATTTATATGTATGAGGAGGGAAAGATTGTCTTGTACTAAATTATAGTCGTACATATAGGCTGGACTAGAGAAACTTACTAATTCCAGAGATATATCTTCTCCTTAAACTATTCACCCGTGAAATCTATTTCTCACACCTTTTTTTTCTCACGTACTTATCACCATCCACTCTACTCAGACGGGACCTAAAATAACTCTCAAACCTATCGGTACGACAAAGGTGAAGTATGAACTATTAATTATTTCTTATCATCCTATAACTCCGCCAATGCCGGTCCCAAGCCCGGATGAAAAAGGAGGAGGGCGGCCTGCATGGAGGCCGTAAGGAGACAGCCCCCCACCATGCAAAGGCACAACAGGCCAATCACCTGTTTGCTTTAAACCACGATTACGAGTAACACAAGAGAGAAAACCGGACTGATTCTAAAGGCGACGAACTGGAACGGACTACGACTTATGGAACATGGAACACAAGAAGTATAAATGGGAAGGAAGAGGAGCTGGTGGAAGAGATGAGGAAAGCAAAACTAGAAATCCTGGCTATAACGGAAACAAAGAAAAAGGACAAGGAGTCATGGATCTCAATGGCAACACGCTGCTCTACAGTGGTGTACCCATATCCGAAAGAGCTAAAGGGGGTGTGGGTTGCATTGTGGCCCAAAATCAAAAGATAGTATCAAGGGGTGGAACTTTGTCTCAGAGCGCATTATGGTTGTGAAACTAAAAGAAGGAGAAACCATAGTCAACCTGGTCATAGTGTATGGGCCAAATGAGGATGAGAGAGCAGAGGTCAAGGAGGAATTCTTCGAGCTGCTTCAAAGGACAGTGGATGACTGCCTAGATGAAGTTATCATGCTCGGAGATTTTAATGCCAGAGTTGGAAATGACCATGCTAGATGGGGTGGAGTTATCGGAAGATATGGAGAAGATACTCTCAATGACAATGGAAAGCGACTCCTTAGATTCTGCAGTGAGCAGAATCTGATCATTACAAACACAAAGTTCCCCCATAAGCGCATACATGCATACACTAGATGTGAACCAACAAAGAATGAGAAGTCAGTGATCGACTATGCCATTGTTCGGAGAAACTCATTCAAATATGTCCGAGATGCAAGAGTCTGGAGGGGGCCAGAGATTGGAAGTGATCACTACCTGCTAACAATCAAACGAACAACTGAAAGAGTTGCTCAGCCTAGGAACTGCTCAACATCACGCAAGAAACCAAGTAAACGAGCAGGAGAAATGAGCATTAGGACCTACAAGCTGAGAGAGCCAGAAATTAAGACCAGATATCAGGGGCTTATTGCTGCAGCGGTGAGCAACACAGAAGAACAACCTGATGACTTGGAAACCCTCTGGATTAAATTCAAGGATATCATAAAGACAGCTGCTGCAGAAGCATGTGGTGAAGTCCGACTTGGGAACCAGAGAAAGAGGACACCTTGGTGGACAGAGGAAGTCAAAGAGAAAATAAGAGAGAAGAAAATGGCATGGAAACAATACTTAGGAGCTAAAAACACAACAGGACAAATGGAAAAATATAGAGAATATGTGACACTCAGAACAGAAGTAAAGAACAAAGTGCTAGCAGCAAAACAGAAGTCCTGGGAAGAATTTGGAGAAAAGCTAGAAAAAGATGCACAAGAAAACCAGAAATTGTTCTATAAGACCCTAAAGAACATGAGGAAGGAAAAACAATGCCCTCTCAAATTTATAAAGGACAAGCAAGGCAAATTGCTTACTGCCCCGAAGGAAGTAATGGAAAGATGGAAAGAATATTTCTCAGAACTCCTTGATGGTGAGCAAGGTCAAACATCATAAATGATAACCACTAGCACAGAAGAGGAAACCAATGGTGATGAAGATGACATAAAGATGGAAGAACTGAAGGCAGCACTGGAGAAAATCAAGATGGGCAAAGCAGCAGGGCATGATGGTATAACACCAGAAATGGTTAAGTACATGGGAACATCAGGCGACCTGTTACTCTTAACGGTCCTACAGGCAGCATGGTGCAACAAGACCATACCAAAGGATTGGGAGATCGCCATCATAACACCAATTTTCAAAAAGGGTGACAATCGACAGTGTGGAAACCATAGAGGCATATCCCTTCTCAGTGTCCCTGGAAAAATCTACTCTAGAATCCTAGAGCAGAGACTCCGACGCCTAGCTGAGCCACAATTGGATGAGGTCCAGTGCGGATTCCGAGCAAACCGAAGTACTCAAGACCTAATCTTCACACTCAGACAGCTGAGTGAAAAGGCCCTTGAGTATAAGAGTGAGATCCATCTTTGTTTCATAGATCTGGAAAAGGCGTTTGACAGGGTCTCCTGGAGCAAACTTTGGGACTGTTTGGCAAGGAAGAATATTCCAGCACCTCTGATTCATGCTATACAGAGCTTCTACAAGTCTTGCAGAAATTATGTGAGGACAGCAAACCATAAGTCAGAAGAGTTCAGGACCACCACTGGTGTAAGACAAGGTGATATCCTATCACCTTACCTCTTCATACTCCTTATGGACGATGTCATCAAGGCATGTAAGGAGAGAACAAGAAAGTATTCAGTGGGGTACTGGAAGATGAGACAGGTCTATATTTCAGAGCTGGCATTTGCTGATGATGTTGCCCTGATTGCTAAATCAGAGGCACATCTCCAATCCAACCTGCAAGTCTGGAAGGAAGAGCTGGAGAAGAGAGGGATGGTCATAAGCAGCTCTAAAAACAAAATCCATGGTGATATCACGAGAAGAAAGAAGACATCAGATTAAGCTGGGAGAACAGGTCCTGGAGCAGGTCGACCACTTTAAATACCTCGGAGCTATTATAGACCGAAAGGGAGGCATCAAAGAAGAGTTGGCCACTCGAAAAGCAGCAGCTGGGAGACTTTTTCAGGCCATAAATCGAGGATTCCTCAGCAAGAGAGAGGTTGGTAAGAAAACGAAGATGGCTGTATACCGCTCCACCTATGTCCCAGTCTTGACATATGGATGCGAGTCATGGGCAATGGCTACAACCCATAAAAGCCAGATCCAAACCTCAGAAATGAGGTATCTGAGGAAGGTGGTTGAAGTAACAAGAAGAGACATGGTACGCAACCAGACGATACGTCAAGGCCTAAAATGCCACCCCCTACAGACCCAAGTAGAACAGTCCCAACTAAGATGGTTTGGCCATGTCTGCAGAATGGGAGAAGATCGGCTACCACGACAAGCATGGGAAACAAAGAGCCAAGGATCCAGACCCCGAGGACGACCCAGAGTCCGCTGGGAGGACAGCATTAGACAATCTTTGAAGGACCGAGGACTAGAATGGAACCAGGCCAGGAGGAAGACAGCCGATAGAATAGTCTGGCGCTCTCTCTTCCAAACCTCTACACCTCACGGTAGAAGGGGAACGACTAAGTAAGAAAGTAAATAAGTTATCATCCTATCATCTTAGAGGAAAATTTTCTGATTTTATTAATCATTTATGAAAATAATTAATTGAAACTCTTTCTTTCACACATTTAGCTGTGAGGTTAAAATAAATAAAGAATAAGACAATGTATTAATAATCTGTGTAAGATTTACTTACCTTCTTTTCCCTTCGCAAAATCCTTTAAGAACACAATTCACCACACATATGAATTATATTATTTTATCCACTCTGAATAAACAAGTTTATTAGGCTAGGCGTATAGGGATCTATTCTCTACACCACAATGTAAAGACTGATCCCCCTAACGAACTGCGCCGTGGCCCTACAACCACTACTTAAGACGCCATCTGGTTGCTCCCCTTGTCAGCGCATGTCACGGGCTGAAGTGGGTTGGGCTATACGCCACTAACTTTCGTTTCTGTTGCCTATTAGTCTTTGTCAGATTTGATGGTGTTTGCTAATTGGCCAGCTGGACAAACTCATCTGTCCACTAACTGTCACAAAACACGCTGTCAATTTTCACCAGCATGCTAACATGTCCCTTTGCGGCGACGCCTCTTGTATTACATGGCGGATTGTTTAAACAACATGAGAAGACTTCTTCACCTGGCCAAGCTGGGTGTCTCCCCGCGCCGCTGTCCCAATGTGGTGACCCGTCGCTTGTATGGACAGCGGCCGAGCAATAAAGAGACTAATCCTTTGTGTCCCCCGCGCTCGCTTCAAAGTTAACAATAGTCCACAGGTGTTTGATTTTGATGAAACCAGATGTGTTTCACCAGATTTATCACGAGGCAATGTGGACTTCAAAAGATGATTCCAGGTATAGGGAATCAAAAGAATTTATTTTACTACCGATGAAAGAACAAATGTGGTTCTCTAGATGCCGGTCGCGAGTAATCAAAAAATGATAAAATAGCAAATGTGGGCTTGAAAGAGCACAAATGTGGGAGAAAATAATATAAGAAATATGTAGGACAAGATATGGCGATAAGGCTTTGCTTTCGTTTATCACAGCTGTGAACGACAAATTAGAGAAGAAATAAAGAAAGCCATAAAGTTTCCGAAAGATAGAAAAGCAGCTGGTCCAGATGGAATTCCAGCAGAGACCAACAAAACAGAGATATTATACAAACTACTTGGCAAAGTCTGGGAGAGAGAGAGGAAATACCAGTGTTGTACGCTCACAGTCTTCATGTAATTAGTGTTGACTCGAGGTTATCTATCAGGACAAGTCAAAGACTGAAATCTTTATATAAGTTAATATAAGACCTAAAACGTTTTTTGAAAATTGAAGAATTCACTGAGTGTCGTGATGAAAAGAAGATGTGTTGAATCAGGTAGTGTCATACCATATTTCATAAGGAAGGTTATCTGGTCAAGTGGCCTAAGAAGAGAAATTTACAAGAGTGCACAAACTATAGAGGAATAATGTTACTGTTAATACCAGGAAAAGTGTTAATTAGAATCATACTTGAGAGATTGAAGGAGTCCATAGATAACCAACTAAGAGATGAACAAGAAGGTTTTCGACAAAACAGATCCTGTACAGACCATACAGACACACTGAAAATAATAGTGGAACAAAGCCTGGAATGGAATTCCCCGCTATACATCGGATTCGTGGACTATGAAAAGGCATTTGACAGTGTAGACAGAGAATCACTTTGCAAATTGATGGGGCATTGTGAAGATCATTAACTTAATAAGGAAGACCTGTGAAGACATGACATGCAGAGGTCTTCATGAAGGACAACTTGCAGAACCGTTTGGGATTAGAACGGGAGTGAGACAGGGGTGCCTCTTGTCTCCATTTCTTTTCTTACTAGCAAATGATTGGGTTACGAAAACATCAACATCACACAACATAATGGAATCCAGTGGAATCTGACGAAACAGCTTGATGATCTGGATTTTGCAGATGACTTGGCTCTTCTGTCCCACTACCATAATCAGAAGCAAGAGACAATGAAAATTCTCGATGAGAGGTCATAACAAGTGGGCCTGAAGATACACAGGGAAAAGGAAAAGATTGTGAGAATAAATGCAAGACATGATAACTAGGTCGAAATTGAAGGAACATCACTAAAAGATGTAGAATCATAAACATATCTTCGTAGCAATATAGACAAAGTTAGACGGGCAGACAATGGTATTAAAATAATAATACAAAAAGCAAGAGGAGCTTTCATTGCATTGGGAAACATATAGAGATCAAGAGAAATCAAGTCCAACACGAAAATAAGAAACTTTAGGTCAAATGTCAAGTCAGTCCTATTTTATGGATCTGAAACATGGAGAACAACAAAAACAACAACCAAAAGGCTACAAACTTTCAAAAACAGGTGCTTGCGAGGAATAGAAGGATTGAAATGGTATGACAAAGTCACAAATGTGGAACTGATGACAAGAGCTAGACAAGTGCCGGTGGAACAAGAGTTGAGAAGAAGACGCTGACGATGGATAGGGCACACATTGAGGAAACCTGTTGATAGCATTACACGGCAGTCCTTGTTCTATAATCCACAGGGAAAGAAAGGCATAGCTAGACTAATAACACGTGGAGAAGAGAGCTAGATACAGAAGTGAAAATGATGAGGACAACATGGAAAGACCTAGAGCGGATTGCACGTGACAGGAGGACTGGGCATGTGTTTGTTGAAGGCCTTTATGTCGTGGAATAGTTCAGTCTTTATCATTCTGTTTTTTTCAACACCTTTCTTATTTAACTTTCTCCCATATTGTGCTCTTTCATCGGTGTTAAAGTCCCACTTTGTCCTCTTTCATCTGTGTTAAAGTAATCTTTATTACTTGTGATTTGTATCTAAAGTGTAACTTAACGCTCCTTTGATTTAGTTTCCCACCTTGTTAAACACATCTGGTTTCATCATAATCTTGGAAAACACACCTGGCTATAAAACGATTTCTTTCGATACATAGTTCCCTGTGCAGATATCATCAGATATACCACAGTGGAAAATTAAATATTTTGGAAGACACGCGAATGACACCACATGGTAGTCTATTCTTGGCTAAGCCGCTGTTTAAACAAACGACGGTCATCGCTCTTAATACAATGGACACACGCAAACAGTAGACTTCGGGCGTGGGACATCAAAGGCCCGTGGCACGGTCTACAACCTTTGTTTCCAGATGGTAGCCAACGGTAGAAGGATATGAATCTTAGACATGAAACAGGGACATTAAAGGGTCGCTGCATGCATGGGAAAACAGAGTTGACACGGAGGGCTTTGCGACAGTTGGGGGGCGGGTGATTTTCTTTCATTGGCCAGCTAATGGTTTGCCATGCCGCACGGCATTGAAAGATTGAGGCGAAAAGCCCACCCACTTTTAGACTGACAGCGGACAAGAAAGATCCAAGGTCTTAGATACAAGATGGAGGCCTAGCTATTAGTTTGTTGGTTGAAATTATACGTCACAGGCCAACTGGACCCACCTGGGACGGGTTAAAGATACAATGCAGCGTAATGTTCATCAGAGATCAGTACAATTTCAGTAAAGCGTGTTGTATAACATTTCCCAGAAGCCTAGCTTTACTAAACGCGTTCATTTCTGTGTGGATATTGAAATTCATTTATGTGGAATTTATAGTGTTCTTAAAGGAATTTGCGAAAGATAAAAGGAGGTTAGTGAATCTTTTAAAAACTGTTAACAATTCTTCTTAGTCTTTAGTTAACATCACTTCTGCACTTAGCATCACAGCTAAATGTACAGAAGATAGTTTTTCATTAATCCTTCTCAATAATGATTAATTAAATCAGACGATTTTCCTCTAAGATGATTGGAGTTAATTGAAAGTTCATACCTCACCTCCATCTAAGTTGCTAGATCATCATTTCACACTTGTCATATGCATGTCATGTTATACACAATTACTAGAGAATTGAACTCATCATTTGCGCGGAATAGTATATAAAAAGTCAACCACTGATATTAAGTGTGAAAACTTAAAAAGACTTTTTTGTGTCTTCAGTCCAACAGAAGTATGAGTCGATATATTACGTGTTGAACGTCTAGCCTGAAAGAAGCTAGCAAAGTGTACGTCTGGATAGCAGAGTTCGCCTTTAGGTATTCTTAACCTCCTCGGTCAAGAAGGAAGAATTCTCGCCCACGTTTACAAGGTGGTCGCAGAATTTTTATTCACCTGTTATATCAAGTCCAGCTCCCACGAAGGCTTACCACCTGAGTCAAGCTAAAGGGCTCAACAGTTGATTCTCATATTTATACCACGTGCAACGCACTCTTAAGCGTAGGATATGAAGCTGACTCCATAGTCACAAGTTGAGTCGTGTCACGGCGCTATTTTGGCCGTGCGATTAGCTGCTTGTTCCACTGTTCCCTCTTCTGCTTTGGCAGTTTTCGTGTTCTCTAGCCATTTATCTATCTTCACTTTCTGCGGCCTTCTCTGCTTTCTCCTGATCTTTCTCCACGCATTTTTCCACATAGTCGACTAAATCTTTGTCAGATAAACCCATCTCTTTAGCCATACTTAAGTAACAAGTGTATAGGTTTTGTGGTTCAGCCATACTGTGCAAGGAGATTGTTTACAGGCTACACTAAAAATGCAATTGCTACTAAACACTAATAAAATTTGCGGCTCTAAGTTCAAAATACTAGATGACTAAAAATTAAAAACTCCACCACAATGACAACAACAGAAATAAGGCTTCAGCAATGGACAGTTTTTTTCCTTTTCCAATTAATTTTAGAGACGTTTTTGATTTGATCAATTATTAACTTTACTCTTAAAATATTTCCCATTTATTCCTTTATTGCAAGACGTATGTGCAGATCTATCTAAACTAATAACTAACAATACTCATTCAGTAATCTAAATTTTCTTGTCAGATTTCTAGGAGAATTAATCTTTAGGTTTCTTAATGAAGACGAGGTCCGCAATTGTGATTTTTCACAAATGCGTGTCCGGTAATCCCGGAGCGAGTCGCCCAATTGACACGGATTGCCTCCCATGCTTGCAGTAGTGGTCCATATATATATATATATATATATATATATATATATATATATATATATATATATATATATATATATATATATATATATATATATATATATATATATATATTCAACGAGTCTTCCTCATACGTTGCTTTCACACTTATAAAACCTGAATCAACTGTGATTATTATGTTTTAAAATAACATGTAACACATTTAATAATCAATTAGTTTTAACAGGTTAAAATAAAAAGAAGTATGGCGAATTTTAGATGAAAATTAATGCTGTCTTCACAGAGACTAAGGTGAGGATTTTATTTTAAAATTAAGCTTGAATATTAATGTCCGTTTGCTGGTGCCTGTTTGTTAGCACTTAGCTTGAATGAGCTAGTCCTGCAGCCGCGGGTTTTGTTGATTCTTTTGTGATGCTGGCACTTCATAGTCTGGTAGCTTCGTTCCTCAAACGGTTTGATAGCTTAGTACCACGATCTTTTAGACAAAATAAAAACAAATGCCTCTGCTAAGTACATTTGTGGGCTGCATTTTAACAGGCGCATTATCTCGCTGTCCACCCACCAATGTTTATTCTCTCGAAATAATTATTCTTGAGTGTACACAGCGTAACTCAGGGAAGATGATAAGAAATCACCCATATTCTTCTGGGTATTAAACTGAGAAACTAAGTGCTTGGACAGCGCGAGTAATGATTTGCCTGAATTAAAATTAGCAAGGTACATATATCTCACAAAATGATATGATGCACTTGATGCATACGTGATTTAATCATCACTCATGACTGCTCCAGTCGGAGTCTGGGGTCACCTGTGCTGTCGGTTTTCTGTACGACTAGCAAGAAGCAATCACCAGCGATTGATGTAGTGGTTTATGAATATACTATTTTCATATGTTGAGGTTGCCATTCTGATATATAACCAATTAGCAAGAAAAACATGTCAAATTCACATTTGTAAAATAAATGTTTACACTTACCCAAAAGTAACTTTATTTTTAACATACGTCTGTTTCAAACTGACTAACGTGATAATCGGTTTAACCTGATAATAATACTACGTTCACTTAGTAGTGAAATGTGAACACTCTGGGAGCGGTCACAACAACATTAATGAAGATGCATATAATATGCCAAATAAAAGGACGATGAGGTAAAAAAAGGAAGAAATGAAGTGATACTGCCGGAGTGGATGAGAGTTATAAAAAGTGCACGAATGATTTCATCACAAAGGTGACATTTTGAGCGAGACCAGCGTACACGGAGATCTTTCTGTAAGATTTAAAAACCACCAGCATTCTCAGAAGGGACCCTGATGTCATTACAAGAACAGCTATGCTATGGACCCCCGAAGGAAAGCGAAAGAGAGGCTTATCAAAAAACAACTTGGCGGATAACTGTGGAGGCTGAGATTCAGAGAATGAACCAGAGTTGGGGTACTGTACAACGGATAGCGGCCGACCGAAAAAGGTGGAAGCAATTTGTTGTTGCCCTACAAGACGCCACCAGGCGTGATGGCCACTGACCGCTTTGACAGTCTGCGGCTAAGGGTCAAAGAAGAAGATGAAGAATTTTTTACTTAAGCCGCGAACACGCAGTGATAAAACAAACAAACTCAGGTTGGATGGAGCGGACAGAAACCAGCACTGGGAATCAAAAGTTGGGGTACGGGAGAGGATGAACAATGCATCATAATATATGCGCAGTTGATTTGTTGTGTATGCTCGTCTTATCTTCAATTTTTTTTATGACGGCATGGACCGCCGATCACCAAATATAAACGAAACAAACCTGAATTGATTACAGATGAATTTGTTTTATTAAAATCTATTTCAGTAAAAGTTTAAAAACAAGAAATAAAACGGGCAACGTTAATTTGAAAACAAAACATACGTTCCTGTATTTGTTATGCCATAAATAATTTTATTCATAAAAGTTCAACTCATAAATTATTTGTGTAATGTATATTCTTTAAGGGCATGTTATTTCCCAGGCATATTAAACAAAAATATATATCCTTCTGTGTAAAGTGATATTTTAAAAGACATTCAAAATTAGTCACGGTTTGTTAGAGCCGCCATGTTATAACACGGAATATAACAAATCAGGGAAAGACTTTATGACCACCCTGTATTTTTTTCTGACTTGACCGAATGAATGCTTTTTATTCTATCAATATCACAGTGTTACAAACTCACTATCTTCAGATAATGGGCTGTGGACTTGAGATTTTATATCATGCTCTTGGGTTAGGAAATGCAAAAGCAGTGAGGAAGGGACCTGGTCACACTGCCTCCTGAAGCTAAACGTACTTTAGCGAAATGTCTAACGCTTAACTATCCTACTGCAGTATCTGTCAAATGACTAATAAAAGTTCTTTACTTAATGTATCTGTCGTAAAACGTTTAAAGATAGGTCAGAAGATATTTATGGTAAGGTCTGAGCTGGAGTGATAGTGGTAAATGTGTGAGAATAAAGGTGTAGAAAATAGATTTTCACGAGGGAATAGTGTAAGAGGAAGATCAGGCTCTGGAGTGAGTAGTTTATCTAGTCCAGCCTGTCTATATGACTATGTTTAATAACAGACGACCTTTCTCTCCCTAGATATATAAAATATAGGTTACACTGCCCACAGACACACACAATTATGTGACTACAAGACACACAAACGTGAAAAACTATGGATAAACATATATGGTTAGGGGTTTGACCGACACACTGAATTAAGTTTTATTTAGTTTATTATCATTAAAACTCATCAGAACATCCAACATATAGAAATCAATATAAATCAAGTTTTACAGAATAGTGAAAATAAACCTATAAGTGTCCTCCCCTCTGTTAAGAAAGATCCCGCAAGAAGTTAATAACTCCAAAAGTCAAAGATAAACACTGTGGTATAGAATATACTGTAAAGAACAAGTTCCCACTAAATACTACTCGGTAAAGTAATCAGGTTAGCAAAAATAATAGAAGGAAGATGTTAATACAATGATTGTAACAAAAAAATAAATTATTTACTCTCTCTATCTCTGTCTCTCGCTCTTTCAGCTGTGACCACAGCAACACTCTTGCTTACCTAATGCTTGTGTAGACATCATTTGGAAAAATTACAATATTATGACTATATCGTCAGGTGGGTTGCCCAAATCTGGCCCCAGATCAGCCTTGATGTATAATAATAATGACGAGGTGGTCGAAAGAGTTGGTAAGTTTAGGTTTCCCTGGATGAATCTTGTGTCACTGCATATGGTTATTGAAGCAAGACGTTCTCGGACGTTCACAATTATAACAAGAAAGAAAATATTGTCTATCTTATATGTGCTACGACTGTTACGCTATAAAGCTGCTGGTGATAAATCCTCTCAACTTTTCTCTGAGATGAGAGCCGGTTATGAACCAAAGCTTATCTTGAATAAAAGTCACTTGGGAAAAAAGAAACGATTGTCAGTAGTCGAGGAAATGTTATGTTTATTGCCGCAGTGGGCTGATAAGTTTAGTACATAAATCTGGGTATTTGTAAGTTCCGTTCAGCTCAGGTTATAGGTTATATGCTCTCCGTAACTGAGTAACATGCCCCCAAATTAGAGAAAAATACGCTGGCCGCTGGTTTTGACCTAGCCTAGATGGGAAGAAAAAAAACATTTAACCAAAATACCAATCCTATGCTATGACGCGTAAGGTGTGATCTCTTATATTCTCTCCGTCTCCTAATTAAATAAAAAGTCACACGGTATTTTAAGCTTATATGATCGCGCTTCGCTTAGCAATGTACAGAGTTGGGTTTCAGCAGCAATGTCAGTTTTAATTTTAATTATGACTACGCATTTAAAAATGATCGCCTGTCCTTACTAGTTAGTTTATTGTCGGCGTCTTTCAGGTTTAGCGCATGATATAACCGCTAGTCATTTAATAAAATTTTACACACAAAGAAATAAAATGTCCATACTACTCTGTCACTTTTATCCGTCACTCTTAACATTATATTTAAGTCAGCTAAGAAAGTGGTTGATGGATTTTACATTACTGAACCCCTGATTCGAAAATATTTACGCGTTTACCTGTTTCGCTAGTCTTAACGCTAGGGAATAGCAGTGAATAAAATGATAAAACTCTTAACACATTTAATTCTTAAGCACAACTTAAATTATTACCACAATCAGAAATGAATAATCTCCCCGGAATTCCAATAATACACTTTCACAATGGCTCTTAGAATCGCAAGCTAGATTATCCAAAGAAATTCTGAGCGACTAGATACTGACTTTTAGAGGACTGAGTATAAATACATGTAAATGGTGTTATTTCACTAACGGATGTTATTTCTCACACCTACGGCGTTTTCAGGGGGAATCACGAGCTTCGTTTACAAAGATAAAGGATGTTTCTGTTCGCTCGCTTCCCGATGCCGAACGACATCAGAGAGACATTGGCCAGGCGAACAGCCTCCTTTGATTCAGTCTGTCTGCCGAGATCAAATATTAAAAGTCCCTGGAAACACGGGCATCAAATGTGGTCGATAAGTATTATAATCGCCCCTTTCATTTGTTACTGCCGTCTGATCTGTCATTATCAAATGATTGACATCTCAGCTCGCTGGAGAACTCAGGTGAACAGACCCGGTTCGTCCCCTTGGTATCTGGCGTGTTGCAAAAATTAGGTAAACACTCGTTTGCGTAAGAAAGACAGGAAAAAATAAACGTGGCTTCAACTTATGTCTACAGGCACCGAATTTCATGGCTGGTGCGTAGTAAAAATTATAAACATTAGATGGGGAAGCAAAGGTGAACGGATCACTGTTTTGTCACTGTTGCACTATTTACATGTATGCGATACAGTTTCGCCAATGACTGACATTGACATCTATGGGTTGGAGCTATTCTAATTCATTGACACATACTTTACCACCTTAACATGAAGGAGAGAGAATAGGGAATGACACAATAGAGGTTAGATCGAAAGGTGACATTCAGTTTAATAAACATAACAGACCACGACTCTGCAATAAATGATGAAGATCGGAGCCCAATGATTGAGTCTTCCTGCGACGCTTCACGACATCAACATAACCATTACCTTTCAGCTCACTATGAAGCATAGACATTTTAATCAGGTTGTGACCGTGCTGGTGTTGGTCCCTGTCCAATCCTAACTATAACTAGGTGACTGAGGCAGGCCTAGTTATCTATTATTTACTTTATTTCTTTCTTCCAAGTGAGATTGTTTCTCTTACTGGCTCCCTTGTTCCGCCAGAGATGATAGTTCTTGGATGAGAGTAGGTTCGTCTTTTGCTCAACCCAGACCACGTTCTTCCCTCCTTGATGTTGTCTAGCGACTGATGCGTATAGGGTGTTCTATTATTCCTATCTTTCCTAATACTCAATTCTAATATCTCTCCATTCCTTATTCTCTTCTCACATCAAAGCAACTGGAGTGATGTGATTCAAATTCAACAAGCAACCTTTATTTACATAAGATAATGCATGATCATCCAACATAATACATCAGCTACAGTTCACAATTTCAATGTCCTCAAGTCTTCCGCTTGATTCAAACACATATCTCAAAGCTTAGTTATATATTGTTTCTCTTGTAGCCTCTTGCATTTCGTGGTATACCTAGCTTAATAAAGTTCCTTCTCCTTTTATTTTACTATTTTGCTCATATTTCTACAACAGTTCTTCTAAATCTTTGGAGTCATGTTCTCTCCCAATCTCACTCTAGATAGGTTTAACTCCTCTAAATGCAGCATATAAAATTCAATAGCTACACCTGAAATAAACAATGTCCAATACCAAAATGGCTTCCACCATACTTACTCTTGTATGAGAGAGCGCATGAGATGTTTCGTGAATGTCAGACTCACTTGTGGTGGCGTCTCCATACTTACTCTTATATGAGAGAACGCTTAATAGATTTCATAATTGTCAGTGCTGTGAACCCTTTGTTCGATACAATCTCGTTTAATGGCAATGCCTCATTTTCTTGGCATGACAGCCCATCCTGGCTATCTGATAATAAAAGTTATTATTTCTTTAGGCTTTAATATTGACCTTGACTCAATATTATCTTCTTTAGCGTCGTTAGCTTGCGACAAATTTGCTGAAAGTCAAGAAAATAGTTCAAAGTTTTGTTCTTACCATTTTAAACGAAGTCCAGCACCTATCACGATCCTACTAACACCACCTATCAGCTAATCCTACAGTTGATCACACAAATTATTAATCAATTCTAAATGTTCTCCTGAATTCCTATTTCTAAGCAATTCTAAATCTAGCTATTTCTGTAGCCCTTCTGCAAACCGCAGGTTTCACATTTCTTGAGAGCTCAGCGAAACTTGACTTGACTTCTCGGTCAACTTCTCTGGTATCTGGACTGATCTCTAATCGTCCTTCAATTTCCTATCTGATGGTCCAAAGTTGTTTTAGTTAATACGATTGGTCCGTTGTTCAGTTCACTCACCTATCGGCACGCTTAATTCTAAGCTGTTAGCTCCGTGAACTGTGCTACATAACTGTTTACCTCTAGTCACTATTTTCACGTGCGTTTTACTCTGCTCTGTGTTCTCTTAACTCACTAAACCTGTAAAGGGCGCTAATAACATTGTTATTCCCCTTTGTACTTTTTAACTTAGTTTCATTAATCCTTCTATATCTTTATTAAAACTGGTCTAATATGCAAATTTGGTAAACTCTAATGATATATACTTAGATTACTTTAAGGTCTAAAAAGGTTCCCTCCCTTACAAAAAACACTACATTTACATTCTTTTATCTCCCATGTTAAGAACAAATAAGTTATCACTTAGATTATTCTGATTTTCTAACCCATTTTTCTATACTCTTTCATCTTGTTAACACCAAATAACTGTTCGACTGACTTAAACTTACAGTGTATTTTACACTGTACAACCACACGGTGACATATACGTCCCGGGGCCGTTCAAATGTATCCCGCAGGGAGACATTTGTGTTCTATCAAAAACTATTATCTATTTACCCCACTAACATCTCTAATACTATAGACGACTCGAAAAAAAAAATATTACAAGCAAAATTAAATCGTACCACCAAAAAAAATAGTGAGACTATATTATAAACATAATATCAATGCTACAACTAGAGCATCTCCTTAATTACTACTTCAACATAAAATCTCTTTACATGAATGTATAAAAGGCATAAATGAACATTGTATTTACTTAATTCATTACCATCATCTCTCAAACAGGGTAAACAAAAGTAGTACCCAAACATAGGAATGCAACCAAGTTTTATCCCTTGTATCTATACATAACTAGTGCTATAAAAAATATATATATGGACATTCATCCTCAGTGTAATATTTGCTTAAGTCCATGAGTAAGACTCCATATGCCTACGTCTGGATCATTTCTCATCTCCGTTCTCTTTTTTTTTTCTTAGTCCTGAGCACCTCTATGCCTGAGATAGGTACATTATAGCGATTAACATGCACTTAAGGTACTATACATTTTTCTCTTCAATGTCAGTGTTGATCATGTAGTATGCTACATCTTGTACCTTGGGAAGAAGTCTATTAAGTTTCCCAAGACTATGTAGTTATTGTAGTTTGTCACACTCTTAAGATTATATATGTCTATTCTAGCATTTTATACATGGTATTAGAAAACAAGTAACCAAGTAAACATTGTACATTTATATACATATATATATGGGCGACATGGTACTGCCTCTGGAAACAGAGGTTTGTCAGTCCTTAATATGTCTTATATATCTGCCGTCAATGTCAGTATTCATTGCACCGGTCAGATAGGCAGAGTAGTAGAAATATAATATATAGCGTCACCAAGCATGCATTTAACTAAACATCCCCAAAGTGACAGCAAGAAATATGTGTTACTACGTCAGGATGTGATGTGCTCGACTGATTCTAGCCTTTGATGCACCAGTCGAATTACCAGTCATGTATGCAACTAATCACGCGAAATCTTACCATCTGTCTTGGGGCGATAGTAAAAGACCTAAGTCACTATTGTCAGAGCAGGATGTGCTCGGCTGATGCTAGCCTTTGATGCATCTGTCGAAACCGTAAGCTCAGTCTGTTACTATATACATGTACCCCTGTATGTCGGATTTAACCAAAATTCAAGACCAAAATGCCTTAACTCAATGCGGACATGACCATGTAAGGGTCATCTGTGTTGTATCTTACCCAACCTGTATTTAATATCAATTGTGGAGACATCTCATCTCGAAGTCACCTGTATAAACACTGTCATGTGGAATAAGGCCCTTTATCCACCATCTAATGTGCTCAGCTCTGAGGGAGTAGGTTATTTTCTCTTTTTTTTTTCCACTGCTGCAACACCCTGGCTTGGAGTGTGACATTTCTTTTTTTTTTCTTGTTGCCCTCTATGCCTGGTGGTGGATAAAGTATACCTCTGAAAAACATGGACATTGAAAATTAACATGAAAATTTTTAACCTAAGTCTTGGTAAGTCTCATCTTGTGAAGAAGCTTATTGTCTCTTTTAGAAATCTGTATCTTTTTCTAATCTTGTTCAATTGTTTTATGAAATAATTCATTGTTTACACTAACTTCTCAGTTACGTTGGTCTCTTGTATAAACTATTTCACTATCTCTCTGAATATCGCGAGAGTACAGTAGCTATCACTCATGTGCATGTGATCAAAGTCTTATCACTACATATAATGTTTCCCGTTTATGTGATGAATGTGCTTTCATAAGTTAATGCACTACACAGTTAAGTTTCTTTGCAAAGTTCTACACTTCTGTTCACAAGGCTAGTGTGTAGTGTAAAAGTGTAAGTGTACTGAGATGTCAACAACTACTTGAGTTTACCACTGAGACCTAATGAACTAACTAACCGTTGGATACCGTTGATTGGGGTACCTTGATTAAGCACTATAGCTGGGGAAGTGCTGTGAATGAATACTATATGCTGGGGAAGTACTTTACGGCGATTACACTGATTGTATGAATTTGGAGATCTGTTTTGCAAGCTCCATCAGTGTAAATTTCTCTACTGTAGAGACGACTGTCGTACTGATGAAGTTGATATCAGTTGTGATGGTATTTATAGTCGCTCTGCAGGAGGATGAGGACGAGCGAGTTAATATGTTGTGGTTGTCAGTATGACAATAGCTTGTTTACTTGATGTTGTATACATTCTGAGTTTGGTGTTGGTAAAGTCGTCCATTCTTTCAATAACATCTTCTTTGCTATGTGTTGACAAGTTCTGATTGTATAAGTAATACCATCTCGTCAGCAATATTGTTGCTAAAGTTTATAAACTGTGCTGTAGGTCTTCGATGATGATAAGATTTGTTGTTTCTGTGTGGTTGTAAGGATATCTCATCTTCATCATCCCAACTGTAGTATATAAGCTGGGGTTAGCTTGACTAGTGGTTGTGGTTGTGGTTGTTGACTCATTCTTCCTTCTGTACAGCTCCGGTTCTGCTGCATAGTTCCATCTTGTTGCTTGTATGTCACTTGTCATCACCTGTTCGCTTCACATGATCACTGGGGATGCGACAGGTGTCACAGGGAATATGTTATGGCTGACGTAGGGATAGGGAATGATGGTTGTGACCACGTGAATAGCATTGCGAACACTGATGTGTTGTCTTCGTGTAGTGCATCTAGTTTCTCATGTGCTTCTTGCTTCCTTATTTCTTCTGTAAGGCTTCGACTCCGCTGTAGTATGTCATTTCCCGTTGACTGCAAAGGTCTCCCATCTTCAATGTCCCGACTTGATCGTCTAGGCTGATGTCAACTTGTGGCTGGTAGTCATGGTTGGCTTCTGTTTCCTTCTGTAAGGCTCCGTTTCTGCAACTTGTTTCTTCTCATCGGTTGTAGATGTCTGTTCTTCATCTTGATATATCTGAGCTTGCTTGGCATTTCTTCTGTCATCACATGTTCGCTTCACATGATCACTAGGGTTGCAACAGGTGTTGCAGGGAGTATGTTGGGATTAACGAAGGAATAGGGAATGATGGTTGTGACCATGTGACTAACATTGCGAACATTGATGTGTTGTCTTTGTATTGCAGGTAGACTCATGTGCTTCTTGCTTCTTTGTTTCATCTGTAAGGCTTGGACTCCGCTGTACTGTTTCTTCTTGTTGATTGTAAAAGTATATTATCTTCCATGTCCCGTCTTGATCATACAAGCTAGGATTAACTTGTAGCTGATAGTTGTAGTTGATACTTTATTTCGTTCCATAATTGCTGTCTTCTTGTGGTGCTTCATCAACAATCTAAGTCTCTAGTACTTCTGCCGTCGTCACCACGACTTACTATTTACGTCGTCACCACGACTTTTCCACAAAAATTTTCTTGCCGTGCTACCGCGGCCTCAAATGTACGTCTTACATCTCCTTGTTGTCTCCCCTACTGTAGTACCCTATTAGTCGGGTGTACTCAGTCTTCCCTCTGAGCTTTATTGTTTATGCGGCTATACAGACCAATTATACTTAGGCTTCTCAAGACTAAGTTGCCGCCGCCATATTAATTTTATGTATAGTGCTATGATTGTCCTTCACCTCTCATAGCCTCTACTCTCTGTTGCGGTACAGACCAATTATACTTAGGCTTCTCAAGACTAAGTTGCCGCCGCCATTTTGTTTACCTCTCATAATATGCTATGCCATTACTCACATAGCCTGTTGCTGCTATCTCCCATTCTCCTTACTTATTCACCATGTCCAAAAAATTTCATAATCATAGCCTCCTTGGCTCTAAGCGTTTCTAACGCTATCTGTTTATCAATATCTTTAGTCTCTTCTACTATTCTAACTTCATTAACACTTTGTTTCATCTCTACCTCTCTATCTCGTATATCTCCCGAGTTTCTCTCAACCTCTCCACTTCTTACTTCATCAACCGTTTGCCTCGGTTTTTCTCTATCTACCATTTCTTCTCTTCTCGCACTCCCTGAGTTCCTCTCAGGTTCTATGTCGCTACTGCGACCTCTAATTATATAACTCTCTCGCTGCATCCTTATTGCACGCCGTGGTATTCTTGATGCTGTGACCCTGCTACTAATTAATGCATCTCTGCTTCCATGACTTTCTTTCCCGTTTTTCACTGGGATTCTTGACTTTCTTAATTCTCTTCTGCTACCACTATTTATCTCCTCTTTTTTAGCTTCTTGGCTCCTGGATCGATATTCTCCTCGATCCGTATTTCTTCTGTCTTTATTGTCCACTCTCAGCTCCTCAAATTTCATATCAATAAATTCGCACAGTGCAGCCATATCTTCCTTTCTACCATCACCTGCCTCAGGTGATATTACATCTTCCTTCTCCAATGTTTGTCTATTTATTTTCTGTTTCTTTTGTAACTCTTCCAATGTGCTCTCTAAATCTGCACAACGTGCGGTTAACTCTTCCACTTTTGTTGTGTCATTTTTTCCTTCCTCTCTACCACTAGGTCGGTATCTCCTTCGATCCTTAGTAGTTTCTCTACTTCTACTACCGCTTCTATTTCCTAGCCTATCTCGGCTCTTGGATCGGTGCTCCCTTCGATCCGTATCTCTTCTATTAGCACCTTTATTTCTCAGCTCCTCAAATTCTCTATCAATAAATTCGCACGGTGCATCATAATAATAAGTGTCTTCTACTTCTGTTATATCTCTATGTCTTTCTTCTTCTTTGTTGTTTCCTGACCATCCATGGTCTACACTGCCTATTCTTTGTTGACCCGTTTCCTTGGTCCTTTTATCTTGTTCCTTCTCTTGTAATTCTCTATAACTGCTCATCTTCTTTTTCAATTCTTCCAATTTCCTGTCAAGATTTTGAACGAGTGCTTCTATCTCCTCATTGCTCTTTGCTGCACTACCATTTCTCATCTTTTCCTTCCTCCTCCTTCTGACCTCTTGTATATGTCTCAGCTTTGGTAGTTGCCTTACAACATTCGGCGAATCATCTGAAGACGACCTCTGTCTCTTCATTCCTCTTATTTTCCCCTGCTCCATCTCCTCCTGGGTATCTGAATCTTTAGCTGATGTCTCTTCTGCATCTGGGGTTCGACTTGGACCACCTTGTTGTTTGGTCTCTATCAGTTGCTCGTTTTGGTTCAATAGCTGTTGTTCCCGTGCTCTGTACTTTTGTTCTGCCGCTCTTGTATGTTTGTATGGTGCATCTATTTCATTATCAGCACTGTTCCATTCACTTCTTATTGCTGTCGTATCCTCTAAGATCTCGCTGTAATATTCACTGTCTGCATGCTGACCTATTTGTATTCTATCTTTCTCTTGCGTATGTGTGCCCATGTCCTCTTGTTCGTTGTACAACCTTTGAGGAGTAGGGGTTGATCTATCATATGTTGTTTCCGGTTCTGCATGGATTTGTGCTCTTGTAACAATCTGTTTCCGCGCTAGTGTTGACCTACCACTGTCACTGACTATGACCTCACTGGGAATAGTATCTATGTCCTCGTCGCTCTTGGTCATTTGAACTACCCAGTTGTCTCCTCTCGCAGTTACATCCCAGTCACTAACTTTGGGTGTTGTTTCTGTTTCGTCATCATGTATGGGTAGTGACGTACTACTATCTCTATTATATAGACGGTTGTCTCTGTATCTCAATCTCTCTATCAACTCTGTTGGTGGAATATCTTCCTCGTCTTCTGAATTCTCTCTGCAGCGAGTGAGGCGTCTTACAGCATCTGATACTTGTTCTGGGTTGTTGTTTTGTTGATCATCAATGTCCTGCCCTTCATCGGTGTCGTATTCAATAAGTGAACTGCTTGTTGACTCTGTAGACTCGTAATAAGTCAAAGTGGATTTTCGTATCGGTCTGGTATTCTGTAAAGCTGGTGGTACTATGGGGCGATGATCATCTTTTTTCATCTGCGCTACATGTGCTTTGACTTTTATGCTCTTCTCCTCATTCCATAGTTCATAATTCACCGGTGTCGTTCGTTCCAACACTTTAAACCCATCAAGCCAACTATTATCCATCTTATCTCGGACATTCTTTTTGTAATATACTTTATCTCCAGGCTTAAATTCTTCCAACGTTGCTCTTTTATCATGCTGCTTCTGCCGTTTCTTGAAAGCTTTCTGTGCATTATTATTTGCTATTTGGTGGGCCTTATACTTCTCTCTTGTATGATAATTTCAATTGGATCCTCACCTTGATACTTTCTGTGTGGTTGTAATAGATTATCTAATGGGAAGGTGGGTTCACGTCCATATAACAAATAGAAAGGTGAGCATCCTGTTGTCTCATTTACATTTATACGTATTGCTTCAAGGGCTTGATTGATATATAAGTCCCAATACTGGAGGTTGCCTCGCATATACTTGGCAAGAATATCATTCAATGTGGCATGCATACGCTCATTCCGTCCATTTGCCTGTGGTCTGTAAGGCGTAGTGGTGGTATGTTGAATATGTAGCTTCTGAAGCGTTCGTTTGAAAGGGTTACCAACAAATTGTTTTCCATTGTCTGTGATTATTCTCCTAGGGCACCCATGTCGTGGCATGAATTCTTGCAGAAAAAATTCAGTTATTGTTGCTGAAGTTGCATCCTTGAGAGGGTAGCTTTCAGGCCATACCGAATACTGGTCAACGATATGTAAAATGTGTTTGTTCCCTGACTGTGTGACTGTATGTGGCCCAGAAATGTCCATGCTGATAACTTCCATGGGGAAATGTGATTGTTTCATCTCTTGTAGAGGGACCCTGGTTGGTCTCATGTTCCGTATTTTACAGGTTTTACAACCGTTAATATATTCAGTGATATTCTTATACATGTTTGTCCAGTAGTATCTTTTCTTGATAACATCTATAGTTTTGTCTCGACCAACATGTCCATTGGCATCATGGAACTGTACCAGAATCTGAGGTACTAGGTTTTGGGGAATTACTTTTTGTAGTGTACCTTCTTGTTTGTGGTCAATATGGTACAGGGCTTGGTCTTGTGGCATGATAGTAAATTGTTTAAGCGATTTAGGCTTCGCTTCTAACTGTTTGATAAGCTTGGCTATCTCAGGATCTTTTCTCTGTTCTGCGCCTATATCAAATGTGCATACGTTTGTTGTTTCCTCTGTATCTATGTCTGTTGTATCTGTGCTATCGTCAACATCCACTCCGCCGGAACTGATTACATTGATTTCCTTTGTGTTGTCATTAATATCAGTACCCGCATCAGAATCTTCTTGCTGTGTAGTACCAGTGTGTGGGATCCTAGATAGAAAATCTGCACATGTATTCTGTTCACCTGGGAGGTGTTCAATGGTCGGACAATACTGTTGCAAGTTGATAGCCCACACCTGTAACTTTTTTGGTTGTTCCTGTGTCTTGATAAGCCAATTCACCAATGGTTGATGATCTGTTCTAATGGTAAGTTTGGTGCCTCTGATGTAAAAGTCAAGTTTCTTTATGGCATAATGTATAGCGAAGGCTTCTCTTTCTGTAATTGACCATCTAATTTGTGTTTTGGAAAGCGCATGTGATATAAATGCTATGGGCATCTCATTTGGAATCTCTGGTGCAGTACCTGTGTCATCATCTTCCCTGTGCTGGACTAAGCGAGCACCTATAGCTGTTTCGGAGGCGTCCGTATACAGAATCATCGGACGAGATATATCCGGGTGTGTTAGAAGTGGTAAAGTTGCGAGTGCTTCTTTAAGATGATCAAAGGACTTCTGACATTCTTCTGTCCACTTGAATCGAGAATATTTCCTAGTGAGGGCGATAAGTGGTTCAGCGACTTCTGAAAATTTTGCAACATGGCGTCTGTAATATCCGCAACAACCAATAAATGCTCTAATTTGCTTCACTGTTTTGGGAGCAGGCATCTTCTTTATTGCTTCCACCTTCTCTGTGTCCGGGCGAATGCCATCTTTGTTCACTATAAATCCTAAGTATTTCGTTTCTGTCTTCAAAAATTGACACTTGCTTAGCTTGAGTTTTATTTGGTGGTGTTGGAGGCGATCAAAGACTTGCTCAACTTTCTTTAAGTGGTCGTCCACTGTACCTGCTGTATGTATGAGTATGTCATCTATATATGCTAATGCGAAAGGATACATTTCTTTTAAAACCTCATCCATTAATGCCATGTATGTCGCTGGGCTTCCCTTTAGACCGAAAGGCATCACATTCCATTTGTAACTACCCATGTGTGTACAAAAAGATGACTTCTCCTTTGCCGCTGGAGTCATGGGAATGCACCAAAATCCTGAACGTGCGTCTAATGTTGTAAAGTATGTAGAATGTCCAAGTGTCGCCAGTATATCGTCAATACGTGGTAGCGGATATGAAATTGTTTTAGTTATTCTGTTCAGTGCGCGGTAGTCGCAGCAGAATCTACTTGATCCGTCTTTCTTTGTGACAATTACTATGGGTGATGACCACGCTGATGTAGATCTTTCAATAATGCCCGCCTTCAACATGTCGGTTATGGCTTTCTCCACTATCTCACGATTCTTCAAAGGAGTGTGGTAAGGTCTTAAACTGATAGGCTCCTCTACTGTAGTCTGAATGTCCATGTGTATTGTATTGGTTCTGCCTAACTCCATATCTGTTAGCGCGAAAACATCTTGATGTTTAGTAACAAATGCGGTAAGTTGTTTCTTATGTTGATCGTCTGCCTTCAACGTTGCCAACAATTGTGAAACTCGATCTGGTGTGCTCTCTGGTGTGTGCGAGTCTTGGCTTGACTCTAGTGTCTTAACATATGTATTATCATCTTCTATTCTGTAACCATTGTTCCTAGTCTCTCGTTCCCTATTGTGATATCTCCAATGTCTGCGATTCATAGTCTCGTTTTTTCCAAATGGTTTTTCTGTGTATTCTGCTCTGGGTATTCGCCATGGAGTATACTGTCCATTTTTTCTATAGTTGTCATTTCCACACTGTCGTTCACTACGGCAGTAATCAAAGGGTTTTGAGTATCTTTCTCCATATCTCTGATGTATTGGTGGAGTTGAGTATCTGTTGTTGGTTATCCGCCATGGAGTATACTCTGATTGCATTCTGTAAGCGTTCCTTCCCCCTTGTCGTTCCCTACGGCAGTATGTTGGTGGGGTTGGCAATAAGGAATCTGTAACCAAGTTGATATAATATGGCTGTCCCCTATCATTTGCTGCTTTTCTATATATTCCACCACTAGCTCTTCGCTGTATTATTTGGTTTATTCTTTGTACAAAGCGAGAGTGTTCATTGAATTTATTAATTGTGCCTATGTTTTCCGGTTTGTTTCTACACGCTCTCTCGTATGGTGTATCATCTTGACTATTGTATGTTTTTGCTCCGCATCTCTGGACACTGTTGTGACGAGTCACATACCTAGAGTTATCCGCTCTCTGTCCATACTGAATTTGTTGACCGTTTTGTATATCCATTGACCTTGTTTGTTGCGTCAGTTTAGCAGTCCTATGTATAAGGTTCTCATTATGTGCTTTGAATTCTTTTGCTGGCGTTTTGTTAACCGGAGAGTAACCTGAGGTAGAGTTTCGGGGTGTATGTAGTTCCGAAGAATGATGTTGATTTCCAGCAACTTCAGGTGTTCTATTATTTCTTACAGTGGTTAAGGACGATCTTTGTATTTTAGCTACTATTGCACCTCTGCGTATTGTTGTTGTTTTTCCTGAAGTATTTATAATCATGATTGGAAAATCCCTAGAAGACGAGATTTCTGCGATGCCTTCTGTAACGAACATGAGAGGTTCATCGTTTAAGCCTTCATTATCCAAAGGTTCGATATTTATTGACTGACCCGGTTGAATGTAGTTAGAATTCTTCACTCGACCTTTAGCTATTACCAGTGTGTTAGGTTTCACTGTGACTGGGGCTGTTAACCGCACTAAAGATGCAATGTGTATGTCATCTTGTAGTGGTATGTATTCGCCATTAATCCTAACCTGATGGTTATCACAGTATATCCTGGCATTATTTTTGTTGAGGAAATCTCTTCCCAAAATAAAGTTTCTCGACATCCCTCGTGTGATTATAAAGTGATGTGTAATGTTTTGTTGTCCTATGCCGAAAGTAATAATGGCAGTACCACATGACTTCATGTTTTCTCCCGTTACTGATGACAAAATTGTTCTCGAGGGCTGAAAAGTCACTAAATGCTTGATTTGTTTATATAATTGTTCCCTGATGAGACTGACTGAAGCGCCTGTGTCTACAAGTGCCCGATAATTCTTGTTATTAATTTTGATTAAACAAGAGCTAGGGTCTGATGTGATGTTTATTCTTTGAGGAGGGGTTGTTGTATATGAAATTATGTTGTTCTTTGGTTCTTTGGACCTACGATGAAAAAAATTATTATTTTCATATACTTTATGGTCATCACGAGTGGTCCTACCTAGTGATTGACCGGTCCATTTCCCTGGTTGTACCTTCCTGCTGGTCTGGTTCTGGGGTTGAATGGTGTATATGCCCCTCGGAAATTTCGATTATATCCACGAGTATCATCATACCTATTCTGTTGTGCATTATTATACTGCCGGTACATGCGAGGATGTTGTTGTTGGCACTGGGAGGCGATGTGTCCTCTAATACCGCAATTAAAACATGTGAGAATGTTCACCTGCTGTATGTTCTGCTGTCTATGAGAGCGTGGAGGATAGCTTGTGTTCGCCTGTCCCTGACTTTCCATTCGGCTTGGGCGACGCCAACGAGAGCGGGAATGTCCGATCTCCATCGGCTCATGTTCTGTTCGTGCTTCTACCGCTGGCTCTTGTTCTGTGCATTGATTGAACCTCGTTTGAACATTTTCTTCGGTAATTGCTACTTGTATTGCCTCATTTATTGTGTTAGGATCCTTGCGAAACAAATGTAGTTTTGTATTCTTTGCGAACAGTCCATCAATAAAAATCCCTACCAGGTGTTTTTCTAGGTCTGGTGATGCTGTCACCCCGTTCACAAATGCCTCCTCTGCCAAATTTAATAGTTTTTCTGCATAAGATTGTACAGGTTCGTTTTGTTGCTGTCTAATGCGGCGAAGCAATGACCACGCATGTTCTGTATTGGTGATGTCGCTATAACGTCTCGTTAATTCTTTCTTTAATGATTCATATGTTTCATTTGGATACGTCTCTGCACGTCTCCGTAGAAAATCAGTGACAAGAGCATCAGACGAGAAATATAATATCTTCCTACGTTCTACATCCGTGCCCGCATTTATCATGACAGCAAATCTATCTGCGTCTTTCATCCATTTTCTGAACTCTTTTGGGTCTCCCTTGAATGGTGTTATCACTGATCTTATTTGATTATACTTTGCATAGGAGTCAACGTTATAAAGCGTTTCGGTAATATTTTTGAGAACAGCCATTGTTGGTTCCTGCTCCATAAGTGGTGGAACAGTTATGGAATGCTGTTGCTGTTGTTGCTGGTATTCTATCTCTCCTTGTGATGTGGCCATGTCGCTGTAGGAGGAGTGGTCACGGCGCCAAATAAGGTCTTATGTGACCGTGCTGGTGTTGGTCCCTGTCCAATCCTAACTATAACTAGGTGACTGAGGCAGGCCTAGTTATCTATTATTTACTTTATTTCTTTCTTCCAAGTGAGATTGTTTCTCTTACTGGCCTACCTTGTTCCGCCAGAGATGATAGTTCTTGGATGAGAATAGGTTCGTCTTTTGTTCAACCCAGACCACGTTCTTCCCTCCTTGGTGTTGTCTAGCGACTGATGCGTATAGGGTGTTCTATTATTTCTATCTTTCCTAATACTCAATTCTAATATCTCTCCATTCCTTATTCTCTTCTCACATCAAAGCAACTGGAGTGATGTGATTCAAATTCAACAAGCAACCTTTATTTACATAAGATAATGCATGATCATCCAACATAATACATCAGCTACAGTTCACAATTTCAATGTCCTCAAGTCTTCCGCTTGATTCAAACACATATCTCAAAGCTTAGTTATATATTGTTTCTCTTGTAGCCTCTTGCATTTCGTGGTATACCTAGCTTAATAAAGTTCCTTCTCCTTTTATTTTACTATTTTGCTCATATTTTCTACAACAGTTCTTCTAAATCTTTGGAGTCATGTTCTCTCCCAATCTCACTCTAGATAGGTTTAACTCCTCTAAATGCAGCATATAAAATTCAATAGCTACACCTGAAATAAACAATGTCCAATACCAAAATGGCTTCCACCATACTTACTCTTGTATGAGAGAGCGCATGAGATGTTTCGTGAATGTCAGACTCACTTGTGGTGGCGTCTCCATACTTACTCTTATATGAGAGAACGCTTAATAGATTTCATAATTGTCAGTGCTGTGAACCCTTTGTTCGATACAATCTCGTTTAATGGCAATGCCTCATCTCTTGGCATGACAGCCCATCCTGGCTATCTGATAATAAAAGTTATTATTTCTTTAGGCTTTAATATTGACCTTGACTCAATATTATCTTCTTTAGCTCGCTCCCTTAAATGCGAGCGTCGTTAGCTTGCGACAAATTTGCTGAAAGTCAAGAAAATAGTTCAAAGTTTTGTTCTTACCATTTTAAACGAAGTCCAGCACCTATCACGATCCTACTAACACCACCTATCAGCTAATCCTACAGTTGATCACACAAATTATTAATCAATTCTAAATGTTCTCCTGAATTCCTATTTCTAAGCAATTTCTAAATCTAGCTATTTCTGTAGCCCTTCTGCAAACCGCAGGTTTCACATTTCTTGAGAGCTCAGCAAAACTTGACTTGCCCGGTCAACTGGTTCTATCTGACCGGTAGCGGACTGATCTCTAATCGTCCAATTCAATTTCCTATCTGATGGTCCAAAGTTGTTTTAGTTAATACGATTGGTCCGTTGTTCAGTTCACTCACCTATCGGCACGCTTAATTCTAAGCTGTTAGCTCCGTGAACTGTGCTACATAACTGTTTACCTCTAGTCACTATTTTCACGTGCGTTTTACTCTGCTCTGTGTTCTCTTAACTCACTAAACCTGTAAAGGGCGCTAATAACATTGTTATTCCCCTTTGTACTTTTTAACTTAGTTTCATTAATCCTTCTATATCTTTATTAAAACTGGTCTAATATGCAAATTTGGTAAACTCTAATGATATATACTTAAATTACTTTAAGGTCTAAAAAGGTTCCCTCCCTTACAAAAAACACTACATTTACATTCTTTTATCTCCCATGTTTAAGAACAAATAAGTTATCACCTAGATTATTCTGATTTGCTCACCCATTTTTATATACTCTTTCTTCTTGTTAACAACCATAATAACTGTTCGCAACTGACTTAAACTTACAGTGTACTTCTTTTACACTGTTGAGGAAAGTCAAAGCGAAGATGGTAACAAACTCTGGTGACCAAGAAAAGAGGGATGGAAGGGGACAAAGATTTTATAATGATATAATGGTGGTATAAACATATTTTGGTCGTGTACATTCATTTTGACCTTCAGTTACTGGCTGCAAAGTTTTTTGTTTCAGTGAGGTCTATTGACTTTATTGTGTAAAATATGTGTGTTGCAGTAATTTTAATGGAAGGGAAGTGATCCGGAAAATGTTAGGTGAGCAGATTAGATTATGAGTTACATTGCTTGATTAGCTATGATGTTAGGTTAAATTGTAAGAGGGGAATTCCCTCATATGTTCGAGAAGTAAAGTTAGAAAGCGTGTGAACGCTAGTCAGTTCAATTGTGGAGGTGTATTCACTCCGAACTGTTTTGAGCTACGGGTGTTTGGCTATTTGTGGCTAGCCCGTGCAAGTAGTGAGACTGAGTGGTGTTTTTTGAACAGCCGGGTCTCGTATCTGTTTTAGGCAGGAGATGTGTGATCCCGTGGTCAGAGAGTTTTTTGGGCATCGACTGGAGAGGTCGGCCCCACAGTGTGTGTTTTTTCGATAGTATGCCTGTACAGTGCTGAAGATAAGAGGCCATTATTTTGTGTAGGCCATTATGTCCTGAGAGAGGATAATTGTGTTATGTGAAGACATGTATAGGTGAGATTATTGCAAACTGCCGAGTGAGCAGTATTGTGTGTATTTTGAGATGTTAGGATCCATTGACTTATATTGTGATATAATCGCGCTAAGATGAGTAAAGGCGAGATTATTGCAGACTGCCGGGTATGGAGTCTTGTGAGAAATTGCTAGCAGGACTCATTAGATTATTAGAGCGCTGATGGGAAGCGTAGCTTTGAGGAGGCCATATTTATATTAGCACGGTAAAGATGACCGTTTGCTAAAGGATCCATTATTATATGATTATTAGAGCACTGATGGGAAGCGTGTCTTTGAGGAGGCCATATTTATATTAGCACGGTAAGGATGACCGTTTGCTAAATCATCCATTATTATAAGCGTATCTTTGAGGAGGCCATATTTATATTAGCACGGTAAGGATGACCGTTTGCTAAGGGATCCATGATTATAATATAGCGCTAATGTGAGGAGTATTTTGAGGAGGCCCTTGATATAGTAGTATCTGCATGATTCTGGGAAGTGGAGCTCTTTATTATTGTATTGCTGTAAACTGTAATGTAACTATGATTGTGTATTCTATATTAACGTAACGTGTTGTGGTGTAATAAATTGTCATTAACTTGCACCTGCCGTTACACCATTCCATGCCTCTGATGTGTGTACCTGTAATGTGTGAATGTACTCACGCACACTCACTGCAACATTTAACACGGTAGGAGAACAGTAGGCGTGACGGTAGTAACGCATGACCATAAATAGCCTGTGTGGCGAAATATATATCAACAAACAGGTTGTATCAATAACAGTATCTCGTGTGTAGCAGTGGTATGTAGTAGCACTAATCCTCATTAGTAACAAGACGCATTAGTAACAGTGATCTTCATTATTAAATGGAATTCTAATGTTATAATCTTTGGTAACATTTGGTAGTTTAGGATCATTAAGAAGTGCCTGTGTGGCGTATATGATTCAGAAACTGTTACTTCAACGCTGGTGTGTACTTGAAGCAAGAGTGTTGATAAGAAAACATATACCGCTACATTTCCTGGCCAAGAAGATAAACAGAAAACAGTACATCCACCTGGATTAAAATACCATTTATCATTTGGCGTATAGCATCGTAAGCCGGCTTCTATAGCAGCTTATAAACAGACTTCTACGGTGGTATTATAAGAAAGAATTCTACAGTGGTGTGCCAGTCTTACGGGGCGTAAAACCCAGGACAGTCATTCATTTATCATTTGGTCGACTATTTATCATTTGGTGGACCAAACCAACGGGTCGTAACACTCGCATGACATTGGCGTAGCAAGACAGTAAATTGGGTCAAATTCTGGACCAGTCATTACAAGTGGGAACACTGAACTTTGTTATAGATGGCTCTGTGTATGCGTGGCTTTATTCAACTGTACACAGGTATCAGCTGACTGCGCATATCCATCCTCATATCTTGGCGTGTGTAGCAACTAAACTAACTTTATCAGTTGGTTTGGATAGCAAACATCTGTTATCGGATAGCGACATTTAAGCCTTAATAGTTTACAGTGCTTGTTCCAGTCTTTCCATATGCAGATTCAACTATAGGTGCGGTATTTTGGAGAGTTCGTTTGCACGTATGCCTCAAGTCAAGATTTGCAGAGGTTGCTGTGCCCTGGTTCCTGTCATCTGATGCATTGTTTGAGCACGTTCTGAAGAGAAGACAGTCAAGTTCTTGTACCTTTCTGCAGTGGAGTGTTTTATATCTGCAGAACTGTGTGATATCCAGGGTCTTGGCGGAAGGGACGGAATTATACTCAGATAAGTGGTTTTGTATGTGTGTGAATTGTGCTACTTTTTGCATGTCGGCGAGCCTGCCTTTTCTTGAATACATCACTTATTCTGTTGATAACTGTCGTTTTTGTTGTCGATAATTATATCGATTGATTGTAGAATATATTGTTGCATAGTTAATGTATGCTATATATAGGTACTATAACAGGAATTGGTGTACAGTAATTGATTGAGTTACTTGAAACTCTTATAAAATGAGTGAGTATGACAAATACCGTGAACTATTAGGATATGGAGACCGTGAGCTGACTGAGTCTGAAATAACAAGACTGCTATGTGAAAAGGAAATTCATGAAAGTAATGAGAGGTATCAGAAAAGGAAGCTAGAAGAGAAGAAGCAACTGGACATAAAACAGAGTACCCTAGAGCAAAGGGAAAGTTTCATAGAGTGTACTGCTGAAGTAAGTAAGTTACATGAAAAAGTCTCTAAACTTACAGATGATTTAGGCAAATCAAACTCAGAACTTGCTAGTGTGCAAGCAAGTTGGGAGTCAGCATTGTTAAAGATAAAGCAATTGGAAGTTCAAATTAAAGATAAGCAAATTGAGGTAGAAAATCTTACACAGGAGGCCCAGCAAAATAAACAGAATGCGTTGATTCCAGAAAAGATTATGATTAACAATGAGGATAGTAAGATTCAGTCTCTACAGCTAGAGTTGACTCAGTTTAGAGTTAATAAAGAACAGTATGAGAAAGATACATTAGTAGAGTTGACAGCTGAGAAAGAGAGTGTCACTAAGATTGAAAATTTACTAGCAGAGGAAAGCTGCAAAGTTTTAAGAACTGATAGTGTAAACAAGAAATTAAGTGCAGAGATGGCACTTAGAGATATTCAAATTTAAGAAGCCAGAAGAAGAATAGACGGTCTGCTTGACATAGTTTTGAATAACAAAATGTGGTCTTCTGTCAATGTTGACAGTGAGAGACCGAAAGTTGCTTATTATCAGAGCAATAAAGCAAAAAGTCAGCCTCATACACTTTTTGCGTATTCTAATGTCAAGAATGGTGGACAGAGATCTTTTCGTGGGAAATATAACTTCTCACGCAATACCAATGCTTCCAATGATATTAATTGCTGGCGGCAGTGCAACAAGGGAAAGTCTACAGTAACACCTAGTCCTGTAGATAACGAAAGAAACACTAATAAATTTCATGTCAGGGGGTTAAAAACAAACCAGGTACTAAGTGAGAACTCTGATGGCTTGATAACAGGGAAGAAAAATAGCACTCCTTGTTCCAGGAAGGAAACATATTTTGTGAAAAACAATAAAGAGATTGTCAAACCTTCTAGTCATACCCAGTCAAGGCAGTGTGACTCATTTCTTAAACACATTGCCATAAGCAAAGAAAAAAAACAGTTTCGATAGGAGACATAACCCTGAGGTTAGGAAATACCAAGGGAGTTCATCCTACGGTAACATTTCTTCTCCTAAAAACAAGAAACAATGTGACAGATCTCAACATTGTGATCCTAAAAGTTTTGAAAACTATGATAGAAATAATTATATGAAAGTTTATCAATCTGGTAATAATTTTTCTGCTCAAAAGCCAGTTCTATCTGGTGGACATTGTTATCTAGAAAGAAGTTTTAAGCACAACTATGCTAACTGGGATTTAAATGAGTACAACGGTTGTAATAGAGCAAATAACAATGCTCTCAAAAGCAATTATAGAAATCGCAACCAGGTTAACTGTGCTCCACATGAGAGCAAAATTATTAACAAGCAATATTATAAGAAGGGTAATAAGGTCTTAAATACTATTGATTGTCATGCTTGTAGTTTCAAGAGAGTATCTCGTTCTTGGGAACGTAGTAACTTTTTTTCAGCCTACAGCAGAGACAACCGTTCATTACGGGCCAGTTGTATCTAAGCCTTCTGTGATGTCTACACATTGTAAAGGGAGGCTTGCGGAAGGTGCAAAAAGTGGACATGACTTCGCACTACCACAAGGGATAGGTAATTGTTAGTTTGAATTTCCGTTTTTCCTCATTAAATTTAACAGAGGATTATAATAGAAATTCTCATTTGTATTGTCTCGCAGCATTCGACTTTGCGATGACTCAGCGCGCCTGTTGACATTATCGGTGGAGAATGTGGGTCACCTTTGTGCGCTCGTATGCAATCAAGCGAAACCTGACAGCGTCTGACTGAGCATTTGATGGATTACCTTTTGAGGCTTAGGTCATGTTGACAGAACGACGGGAGATATTTGCAGCTAAATTTATTTTTTTTTTGCTGATTTAAATGCTGTTGTATTAAAATATTAGTAATTTCTTTAAAACATTATGATGTTCATCATTATGCACTATTTGATTGCTATATATATACATATATATATATATATATATATATATTTTTTTGACATATATGACTGTTTCGATAAAGTCAATTTTTTGTTGTTGCCATTTGTATACTATTATGTTTTGATTATGGGTAACATGTGTATTGGTTATGATTTGTATGTAGTTTTTGATGAAGGCAGGGAGCGGTTTCAAACCTGTGCTCATTTAGATCACAATCATTTATCTTTATTTTTTTTGCAGCTGTAATTGTTAGGGTAAATTTTTTTTTTATAGTCACTTTCACAGATAGTCCTGATTGTAATTTTATTTTCTAAATTGAATTTGTCCCATATTTTGATACCATAATTGTTTTACATATTAACATACAGATATTATATGAATTTATTGTTATGTTATGGAACGTGATTTTGTAAAATTATCTTGCATGTATCAAAAACGATCTGGTATTTGAATCATTAACATATGGTGAAACACTGATATTGGTAGAGTATGGTACCTAAGAATTTAAATAATACGATTTTCAACATTTTTAGCAGCAGATTAATTTGATAAATATTTTTTATAAAAAACTTTGGCAGAGATTTTATAGGATTATATCATCAGACTGAATAACATATAAATTTACAGCTAAATAACTCTGTAGCGAAACTGAACGCAATCGTCAGCCAGAAGTAACATAAATTAAATTAAAAACTTTTTTTTGTAAAATTGATATACACATTTGATACTTTTGTTTGTATAAAGAATATGGACAAATTGTTATAATACATACTTGTTAAGGTCAAAGGGAAGAAAATCTTAGTATGTTGTGGGACAGATTGAATTTTTGAATTATGGTACTTGCTTGCCGATTAGGAATCGATTTGTTAAAAATATCTTCTCCTAGAGTCATGAGACAGAGTACAAGAAAAGCGTGAAGAACGCTGTTTATCTCTAGTGTTGAGATATATTTATCTTGTAGTGTTTTGAGCCGGGGGTGATTAGCTCTAGCGGCTAAGCGGCATGTATTGTGAGTGGTGTTCTAAAAACAACTGAGTCTCATGACAGGGGTTCACAGGGTGTGCCCTGTGAGTGTGCTGTCAGAAGAGTGTGTTTTTGGGCGTAGACCGGTGTGGTCGCAAGCCCTGTGTTTTCTAAGTGTATGGCGGTGTTTTCCTAAGGGAATGCCTGATCAGGGCTGTAGAAATGTGTAAGGCCATAATTAATATAACTGCCGTGTTGTGCAGTCTTTGTGGAGCTTGGGACATGTAGAAATGTGTAAGGCCATAATTAATATAACTGCCGTATTGTGCAGTCTTTGAGTAGTTTGAGACATGTAGAGATGTGTAAGGCCATAATTAATATAACTGCCGTGTTGTGCAGTCTTTGAGGAGTTTGAGATATGTAGAGATGTGTAAGGCCATAATTAATATAACTGCCGTGTTGTGCAGTCTTTGAGGAGTTTGAGACATGTAGAGATTTGTAAGGCCATAATTAACTGATTCCGTACGTAATTATTTTCAGCTCTGGACGGAATTATTTTTAAGCCCCAAAAATTTACACATACATAATTTACGTTTACTGACAATGTGTGTCTAATCATGAGTTAAGTATAACATATTATATATCAAATTAAAGTACATTGGATGAACAATATAAATCCATATGCCTTTCTAGCTAATTTTATGTTATGTTTATGTTATAACAGATAACATGTACACGGAAAAAAAGATAACTTGAAATTTTGAACAAAAATTTTCGACTTACGTAAGGCTTGTAACATAAATTGTTATCACAATACAGTTTCACTGCTCTCTTTGTGCAGGTAATCCATTTAGAAACACAGAAAAAAGTAAGAAAGTTATGGTTGATCACACAGTTTGTTCACTGTTCACATATTAGTAACATATCCTGTGTGTTTTTCGGCCATTATGGCGATACGACAAAACACGATTATAGATGAAGATAAATGTGAAAAAATCCGTTCAAACGCAAATAAAAGACGTTGAAGCGTGTTGAAATTTGCCCAGTTTTGTGTTTACTTCCGTTCAAGATAAATTCCGGGCAGTATAAAATATCAGAATAGAAAGAAACAATGAAATAAATCAGTGTCTTTTAAAAGATCTTACGTCTACAGCGTTCGGCCTTTGCGTCTATTATTAGATCTTGTGTACGGAATCAGTTAATATAACTGCCGTGTTGTGCAGTCTTTGAGGAGTTTGAGACATGTAGAGATTTGTAAGGCCATAATTAATATAACTGCCGTGTTGTGCAGTCTTTGAGGAGTTTAAGACATGTAGAGATTTGTAAGGCCATAATTAATATAACTGCCGTGTTGTGCAGTCTTTGAAGTGTTTGAGACATGTAGAGATTTGTAAGGCCATAATTAATATAACTGCCGTGTTGTGCAGTCTTTGAGGAGTTTGAGACATGTAGAGATTTGTAAGGCCATAATTAACATAACTGCCGTGTTGTGCAGTCTTTGAGGAGTTTGAGACAGGTGGAGAATTTGTATGCCAGATGCATTTGAGTTATCATGAATTGTGTCTTTGTTGATGTCATCGTGACTTCGTTGTGTGTTGTAACGTAATAAACAGTATCGAACTGTTCCAGGCGTTTACAACCTTTATTGACATCCATGACTCGTACGTGAGCTGTGTGGTGAGTGACAGTGCACACAGTATTCAACAATCACGTTTGCAACAGTGGTGATAATAACATTCCTCAATACCAATGACCCACACTCAATGCACAAGCATAAATGATTTATCAACAATATCGACCATCCAATTACGTTATTATCAATACTCTATATACATTGTGTTATGTTTATATATTTGAAAGTTGGTATACAGACGACAGTGTGTTTTTCCCATGTGTCTTTTTTGTGACGTATTTTTTTTTGAAAAAAAAAAAACTTACATGTTTTGATTTAAGTGTTTGTCTAGAGATAAGATATTTTATGTTTCTCTCATTTTGTTAAAAGCTAATTTCATTGTAAGTTTATTAGTTATAACTTCGAATTACTTAAATAATTATTTTATTTTTTGATAACTTATCGTTCTGAAATATTTTGTATGGTAATTTTGAGAAAAAAATTGTATTTTTTTTTGACATTGTAATTTTTTTTTTTGTGTGCCCAGCGCTTGACTATGAGCTAGGATTGATATGTAAAGGGATATTACTTCATTGAAAAGTTGTTTTGTTTGATATTATGATGTATTTTTATTTAGCGCTTGACTTTGCATTACATCGAACTAGTTATCGTAATGATACTATTTGTTTGTGTGATGTCTATAATTTATTTTAGGTATGGATAACTTTTGTAACTTAGTTAAATTACTTACTAGGCTTTGTTTAGTTATAAACTATTTTATTGTGGTGTTAGTATAGATATTCTTTGACATTTTGTTTTGTGCCTTGCGATTATGTTTGTATTTATTTGTTGAAATATGTTGTCTGATCTAAACTGTTATTGGTATGTATTGTTATTGACTTTCTCTGTGTTTCATGCCTTTGCTTTCCATCCGTCTTTGGTGTCTATTCTTCATTTCATTTTTATATCTCTGTTGTCTTTTCGATATGTGTTCATTTATCTTGTTTATACTTCCGTATTACATCTTCGTTTCTCTTCTCTCGATACGTATACTTTCATTCGTTGTATTGTTGGATTAATTATATAACTTAATATAATTAGTAGGGTATTTGTATTTATTGTACATGAAATTGTTTTACTTATTCGTCATCATGTGCTATTGTTGATTTGTTTCTCATTTTCGATTTCCTTACTTTCCTTTACTATAGATCATTCTTCTTTTGCTTGATCGTGTTCTTTCACTTACTATTAGTTGATTCCTGTACTAAATGTACTTAGTTTGGTTTTGTATTAGATTAATTTTAGTATGCTTGTATGTTTTTGTTAGATGCTTTAGTTGTTATTTTACATTTATTGCTGATATATTTTGTACATTTACTATTTCGACTTGTCCATAAAGTACATTTTTGGTAGCCATAGGATATTAATTTCTTTAACCTTTAAAATTTTTGGGTCTTAAATTTTCAAAAAAAAAAAATGATAAATCATTTTTTTACCGGACGGGGTGGCAAACTGTTTTGCAGTAATATTTCAATGGAAGGGAGGTGATCCGGAAAAATGTTAGGTGAGCAGATTAGATTATGAGTTACATTGCTTGATTAGCTATGATGTTAGGTTAATTAAATTGTAAGAGGGGGGAATTCCCTCATATGTTCGAGAAGGAAAGTTAGAAAAGCGTGTGAACGCTAGTCAGTTCAATTGTGGAGGTTGTATTCACTCCGAACTGTTTTGAGCTACGGGTGTATAGCTATTGTGGGCTAGCCCGTGCAAGTAGTGAGACTGAGTGGTGTTTTTTTTTGAACAGCCGGGTCTCGTATTTCTGTTTTTAGGCGTGAGATGTGGTGATCCCGTGGTCAGAGAGTTTTTTGGGCATCGACTGGAGAGGTCGGCCCCACAGTGTGTGTTTTTTCGATAGTATGCCTGTTCAGTGCTGAAAGATAAGAGGCCATTATTTTGTGTAGGCCATTATGTCCTGAGAGAGGGATAATTGTGTTATGTGAAGACATGTATAGGTGAGATTATTTGCAAACTTGCCGAGTGAGCAGTATTGTGTGTATTTTGAGATGGTTAGGAATGGGAAGCGTATCTTTGAGGAGGCCATATTTATATTAGCACGGTAAGGATGACCGTTTGCTAAAGGATCCATTATTATATGATTATTAGAGCGCTGATGGGAAGCGTATCTTTGAGGAGGCCATATTTATATTAGCACGGTAAGGATGACCGTTTGCTAAAGGATCCATTATTATATGATTATTAGAGCGCTGATGGGAAGCGTAGCTTTGAGGAGGCCATATTTATATTAGCACGGTAAAGATGACCGTTTGCTAAAGGATCCATTATTACATGATTATTAGAGCGCTGATGGGAAGCGTGTCTTTGAGGAGGCCATATTTATATTAGCACGGTAAGGATGACCGTTTGCTAAAGGATCCATTATTATAAGCGTATCTTTGAGGAGGCCATATTTATATTAGCACGGTAAGGATGACCGTTTGCTAAGGGATCCATGATTATAATATAGCGCTAATGTGAGGAGTATTTTGAGGAGGCCCTTGATATAGTAGTATCTGCATGATTCTGGGAAGTGGAGCTCTTTATTATTGTATTGCTGTAAACTGTAATGTAACTATGACTGTGTATTCTATATTAACGTAACGTGTTGTGGTGTAATAAATTTTCATTAACTTGCACCTGCCGTTACACCATTCCATGCCTCTGATGTGTGTACCTGTAATGTGTGAATGTACTCACGCACACTTACTGCAACATTTAACACGGTAGGAGAACAGTAGGCGTGACGGTAGTAACGCATGACCATAAATAGCCTGTGTGGCGAAATATATATCAACAAACAGGTTGTATCAATAACAGTATCTCGTGTGTAGCAGTGGTATGTAGTAGCACTAATACTCATTAGTAACAAGACGCATTAGTAACAGTGATCTTCATTATTAAATGGAATTCTAATGTTATAATCTTTGGTAACATTTGGTAGTTTAGGATCATTAAGAAGTGCCTGTGTGGCGTATATGATTCAGAAACTGTTACTTCAACGCTGGTGTGTATTTGAAGCAAGAGTGTTGATAAGAAAACATATACCGCTACATTTCCTGGCCAAGAAGATAAACAGAAAACAGTACATCCACCTGGATTAAAATACCATTTATCATTTGGCGTATAGCATCGTAAGCCGGCTTCTATAGCAGCTTATAAACAGACTTCTACGGTGGTATTATAAGAAAGAATTCTACAATGTGTGATCTTAGTCATTTTTTTTTCTCGCATGAGGTTGCATATTTTTTCCTCGCATGAGGTTGCATTTGCCCCACCCATACCCAGCCCTGGTCAAGACCACATGTCCCAACACAAGAAGATCCAATGACAACATGTGTCATTGTAGTGATCCTCTGTGTTCTCACACTAGGTACCTCATGACATGAATGTCACTAATGTTTCCCGTGTGTAGACACATGATCCCAGCCAAAAGCCAGGATACTAGGCATTGGGTTGTTCAGCGTAAAATACGCCCATCTTTTTTTTTTTTTTTTTTTTTTTTTTTTCCTCGCTTGAGGTCGCATATTTTTTTCCTCGCATGAGGTCGCATTGTCCCCGCCCAAACCCGGCTCTGGTCAAGACCACATGTCCCAACACAAGAAGACCCAATGACAACATGTGTCACCGTAGTGATCTTCTGTGTTCTCACACAAGAGACCTAATGACACATGAATGTCACTGTACCGGTCCCCGTGTCTAGACACATGATCCCAGCCAAAAGCCAGGATACTAGGCATTGGGTTGTTCAGCGTAAATACGCCCATCTTTTTTTTTTTTTTTTTTTTTTTTTTTCCTCGCTTGAGGTCGCATATTTTTTTCCTCGCATGAGGTCGCATTTTCCCCGCCAAAACCCGGCTCTGGTCAAGACCACATGTCACAACACAAGAAGACCCAGTGACAAAATGTGTCACCTAGTGATCCTCTGTGTTCTCACACAAGGGACCTAATGACACATTGATGTCACTGTATTGGTCCCTGTGTCTAGACACATGATCCTAGCCAAAGGCCGGATTCTAGGCATTGGGTTGTTCAGCGTAAAATACGCCCATCACGAAATACAGGTTTGAGGCACAACTGACGATGAGCTTTAATACTATCAATAGTAACAGATTTTTTTATATACTAACAATACCACCAACTGACCACGTTTACGTAATTGTTATTTGTTTTAAATAAAAATTATATTATTGTTAAGTTTTATTTTTTAGAGCCTACATTTGTACATTTGTTAAACAACAATATATGCTTTGCATTTATTATTAAATGTTTAAAGTAATTCAGTTAAATTAAGAAAAAAATCATGTCTAATTTTATGTTTACTTTTAAAATGGGTTGTTTCCCCTACACCATTTAATTATTACTCACCCTTATTAACAAAAATGGAGAAATAGTGTTGTCCTCAGGACACGAAGAGGAAAGTGCGCACCACAGTGAAGGGGTGGTTCTAAAGCTGTCTAGAGAAGCGCAGAGGGCACTTATAGAATGAGAAGGAAGGGGACCACGAATTATGACATTAATGTTTAAAACAGCCAAAACAAGAAAATAAGTATAAATATAATCCAGTGTTATGCACCAACAAACGATAAAGAAGAATCTGTGAAATAAGAATGTTAAGCCAGACTACAAAATGTCTTGGATAAAAAGAAATGCAAAAATAGGAACAGACAACACCGGCTTTGAAGAAATCATGGGAAGGCAAGGATTAGGTACGTACGATGAACGAGAATGGAGAGCTATTAATTAATGTCTGTGCTTGAAATCAACTAGTTATAGGAGGTAGCATTTTGGTACGGGTAAATTTAAGAATATTATTATTTCAGGAACCGTCCTCCCGACGTCCTGTGGTAAGAATTAGTACAGTGGGCCTGCTGAATACCCTCCTACGGTTCTTCCTTGTATATTACATTTCAGGAATTATAATATATATTTAAAATTATGGCCAGTCCACACACAATTCTCCCTGGCCCGCACCCTACAGGTTACTCAGGTAACAAGGCCTAAACTTCTTGGCACAGTTCATTACAATTTATTAACTACAGTACTACCAAATTGAGTAATGGAATGACTTCGTAGCTCTTGTAACTAGGCACAGGTCTCTACGTGTCCCTTGATTCTGATACTCTAAGTTTTAATGGAACAGTCCATACGTAACGTTGCCCAAGATTTCATACAACACTGCTAAGGACTAATCTTGACATTATCACTGTTAATGAAAGTCATAAAGGCCAGTGAATGATTAATCGATTCTTGCAGGTGCAATAATAAAGATGCCCCAAAAGGCAATTAACAAACATTCTAAAAATCAGGGCCCATACTGGTCTACCATTCCCATGGCTTTAATGGTCAAACGACACAAGCAGGACTGCCGGTTAGAGAATCGCTAGGCTGTCCCAAATCAAAAACTGACGATCTGATTGACAATTTCAGACGAGCAGGAGTCAAGGACGTCACTTTCCTGCAACACACGGGTGGATTAACCGTGTGTGTGTAAACAATATACTATCAGGATAGTGATCGAATACAAAAAACATGATATGATATTTACTCATATCATTTTAATCCCCC